>JABUQX010061499.1:0-15000 GCA_015478945.1 Trachelipus rathkii
CACAAAAGTGCAGCGCGCCTGATTTTTGGTCACCCATATAGTATATATATATTATATTATATTATATATATATAATATAAATATAAATATATATATAAATATAGTATATATTATATAATATATAGATATATAATATGATATATTATTACGGTAAAAGATAATCTTAATGTCTTCTCCTGGTTATAGGGAATCAATTATATTTCTCGAACTCGTTTATCAATGATATGGTGTTGTTTTTTTCCCGAGTCAGTGTTAATTAAGTAAAACAAGAAACCATTGGTTGTCGCTGAACTTTCTATATAACCTTCAACACACGAAGGTACTTTAGTTTAAGGAAGGCCCTTATCCCGACCATCTACTTTTGAAGTCAAAACAAAATTTTCACATTTCTTTTTATTATATCTAGATTATTAGAAAATTCCTCCTGAACATCATGGTGTAATTATTTTTTTTAAAATCTCTTTTTAAGTTTTTTAATAGTTGTATTTATAAATTTTAGAGAGTGAACAAAAAATTGAAATTCCAGTCAAAATTGTATTCCAGGGAGCCTAGAGGTTAAAAAAAAGTTTTATTTATAATTATACAAAATCTATTTTTTTCTGAATATTCTCAACCCACCCATTCTTCGGATTTACTCAGTCAAATAAATGAAATCGAAGCCGGAGCCGGAACCGGAATCCGGAATCCGGGCGGAGCTGGTGCTGGTGCCGGGCCGGAGCCAGATCCTGGTATAAAAATTTTTTCAAGAAATGAAATTTTAGTGAAAAAAATTTATTGGACAGAAACTAGTCTAAACACATTTCAAATAGTGCTAGAAACCTTAGTGCGACATCCGGAGCCGGATCACGAGCAGAGTCGAAGCCACCCGTGTCGGAGCCGGCGCCGAGGGCCGGAGCCGACCAGACATATGAAGATTTCAATTAGTGGTCTATTAGGTGAAAATTTTTTACAGACTGACTGCTGAACATTATCAAAATAGTGCAGAACTTAGTCGGAGTCTGGAGCACGAAACCGAAGTCATAAAGCAATCGGAGCGGAGACGGAGCCGGATCTTGGAGAATTTTTTTCGGGAAATATTTTTTAATGAAAAATTTATTGTCAGCTAGACGTCCGATACCAATTGTCAAAATCAGTGCAGAAACCTTAGCGGATCCGGAGCCGAACCGAAGCAGAAGGTGATGTCGGAGTCGGATGCCGGATCCGGATTGGTATGAATTTCTTCAGAAAATATTTTTAGGTGAAAACCTTTTCTCAAGAAGATTGGGAGAGCACTGTTCGTCTAGTGTACGGAACCATTAGTGCAGATCCGGAGCCAAAGCTAAAGTCGTATCCGGAGCAGATCGCGGAGCCGATCCTGGGTATTGAATTTTTTCGGGAAATACTTTTTGGTGAATGAAACTTGTCAGAATGGCGTCCAAACATTGCATAGTGCAGAACGCTAAGTCGAATCCGGAGCCGAAGCTGAAATCAATGGATGAGTGACGGATGGGTATGAATTTTTTCATGAATCTGATTCTTATACTGAGATGCCATGCTCCTTTCAATTAAGACTACTGAAGCAATGTTCAAAATAGTCTAGCAGCATAGTCGGATCCGGAGAACATATCCGGAGCCGGATCCGGAGCCGATCCGGGTATGAATTTTCGGGAAATATTTCTGGGTAAAATTACTTGGCAAGACGGCCCGAACAATGTCAAATAGGCAGAAAGTTAGTCGGAGCATAGATCCGGATCCCGGATCCGATCCGGATCTGGTATAATTTCTCAGAAAATATTTTGAGGTGAAAATTTATTTCAAGAAGACGGTGCTGAGCAATGTTCAAATAGCGTAGAAAAGACATTAGTCGGATCCGGACCGAAGTCCCGAAGCCGAATCGATATCCGAGCCGATCCGGAGCCGACCGGAGCCGGATCCTGGTATGAATGTTTTTTCGGGAAATATTTATGTGAAAAATGTATTGTCTAAGACGTGCCGAACAATTTCACCAATAGTCGCAAAAACCTTATCGGAATTCCGTGGCCGAAGCTGAGGTCGGAGCCGGATCCGTATTCGGATCCCCGGTTCCTGGGTAAATTTCTTTGCCAGAAAAAATTTTTAGGTGAAAATTTATTTCAAGAAGACGTGGGCTGAACAAGTTCAAAATGTGCTAGAATATAGTGGCGGATCGGAGCCCGAAGTCCGGTATCCGGGAGCCGCTATCCGGAGCCGGATCGCTGATGAATAGTTTCGGGAATAGTGTTTTGGTGAACAAATTATCTGCAGAAGACTGCCGAACAAATTTCAAATATCGCAGAAATCATTAGTCGGATCCGGACCGAAGCCGAAGCCGAAGTCAGAGCGGAATCGACCCTGGGTATGAATTTTCTTCAAAAATATTTTTTAGGGAAAATTTATTCAAGAAGACGTGCTGAGCAATGTTCAAATAGAGTGTAAAACATTGAGTACGATCGAAGGGCGAAGCCAAAGTCGTATCGAGCCGGATATGGGTATTGAAAAAGAAAATGAAAATTCTTTTCGGGAAAGTGGACTCTTCGTAAAAAACTCTGTCAGAAGGCGTGTCAAGGATTTGTAAAAAAATATTCTGTGACCGAGTCGGAGCTGGAGCCAGAGCCCGATTCGGAGCCGAAGCCGGAGCCGGAGCCCGGAGCCGGAGCCGGAGCCGAGCCGGAATCCTGGGTATGGAATTTCTCAAAAATATTTTCGAGCGTGAAAAATTATTCTCAAGAAGACGGCTGAGCAGTGTCAAATAGTCTAGAAACATTAGTCGGAACCGGAACCGGATCCGAAGCCGGATCCGGACAACCTGATCCTGGGTAGGTTTTTTTTTCAACGAAAGTATTTTTGGGTAAAAATGTGTAATTGTCTGAGCGGTGCGAACAATTTTCAACAAATATGCAGAAACCTAGTCGACGGAAGCCAGAAAAAGTCTCCACGAAAGTCCCCCGAAAAGCCGGGATCCGAGTCCGATCCGGATCTTGGGTATGAAATTTTGCCTGACAAGGATTTTTTTAATTGTAAAATAAATAGAAGAAGAGCGTGTCTGAAACATTTTGCAAATAGTCTAGAAACACTAGTCGGATCCGGAGTCGTATGCCGACCGATCCGGAGCGCCGGATCCTGGGTATGAATTCTTTTGGGGAAATATTTTTTTGGTGAAATAAATTTAGTTGATCAGAAGACGTGACGAATCAATTATCAAAAAATACGTGAGAAACCTTAGTCGTTATCGCATCCCGAAGTCGGATCTGGAGCCGATCTTAGCCGGATCCTGGGTTAATGAAATTTCGAAAGAATAGTTTTTTTTGGTAAAAAAATTTATTGCCAGGTGAGACGGCTAAAATTGGTTCAAATAGTGAGAAACGTAGTCGATCCGGAGCCGAGAGCAGAGTCGAGTCGAGCCGGATCCGGATCCTGGTAGAATTTTTTTCAATATGTATGTTAGGTGAGAAAATATATTGTCAAAAGTACTACTGAAACAATTTCAAATAGTACAGAAAACCTTAGTTGATCCGGAGCCGATCTGACGCCGGTCGGAACGGATCTAGGTAGAAAATATTTTCAATAAATTTTTTAAAGAAAGAATTTATTGTTCAGAAGACGTCTGAAGTAACAAATAAGTTAGAATCCTTAGCCGGAGCCTAAGACGAAGTCGGAGCCCGGTAGCGCGGACGCCGGATCCTGGTATGAATTCTTCCATTTAAATACTTTTTTTGGAGAAAAATATATTGTCAGAAGACGCTCGCATAATTCAAATAGTGAAATTCCTTATTCGGATCGGATCCGAGCGGAGCGGGAGCCGAGTATGAAATTATTTTCGAAAAATTTTTTTAATGAAAAGATTTATTACAGTTTTAGCGTTGATTATTTTAAAATAGTGCAAGAAACCTATTCGGAGCCAGGAGCCGGAGCGGGAGCCAAAGTTAGATTTGGATCATTTTTTTCAAAGAAAATTTTTTAGGTGAAAATATATACCAAAAGAAGTGCTCAATCAATTTTCAAATTTTAGAACCTTAGCCGAAGCCGAAAGTCCTGAATAAAATAATATTTACGTTTGCGTGGGAATATATATTAAAGTATTATAGTATATATATAGAAGTAGTTTTATATATATGTATAATATATAATACTATATATTAATATATAGTATATATATATATATATATAAAATATATATTAGTATATAAATATATATAATATATATACTAATATAATATATATAATATATATAATATAATATAGTTAATATTAGTAGGGTATATATAAATAGTATAATCTATATAAGGATAATATATAGATATATATTATAAAATATATATAATAGTATATACTTATAGACGTGATGTATATATCATTAAAATAGAACTCTCCTCAGGGAGGAGAGGGGTTAAGATCTTTTTGAATAAGCCAGATTAAACTTCAATCGTCATAGATGAATCATACGTAATATCTCTCAAGCAACCACGTGGAACAAGCCACAATTCAAAATGCTAATAAGCATTAAAAGGATAAGCTAGATCAATAAGGGATGTCAGTAATTTAACACAAATTTAGAAATTAGGTTTATAGATTCTCTGATGAAGTTTTTTTTCTAAAATGAAAGATAATATTTAATTTAATAATCCGCCTTCCCAGGAAAGAAGGCATCTCGGAACAGATTTCTAATCTAATCTTCGATATCACTGCTTGAAATTCTGTGCTTATTTAATCGACAGAAGGGTGGTGTTGGAACACCTCTGTTGGCCTACATGCCATCGCTTGGGAATGCCCTTGGGTTACAGGACAACCAATCCAAAGTCAAGGAATACGCCGAAATGGCACTAACATGCTTGTTGCGAACAATTTGCAATAAAAGAACGAAGATAAAATTTTCGCTCGCGGCAAGACTCGAACCATCGACAACAGCTCGCCGTTAGACAATGTACAGGAAGCTATACCACTATTCCAATCCGCCTTTCCAGACAAAGAAGGCATATCAGAACAGTTCGATTTACGGCTCCGACTATCACTGCTTTGAAACTAAGTACTAATTAAATCGACAGGAAGGTGGTTGAACACCTGCTGTGGCTACATGGTATTCTGCTTGGGTGCTCCGCTGGGTTTAAATAGCAAACAATTTTAGCCAAAATAACCAAAATTGCATGACAATAGACTTTTGAGGCCTTGCATAGTAAGACGAGATATAAAATTCACTCGAACCAGGAATATATATATTACCAACAGCGTCGCCGTTAAGCAATGTACAGGACACTCTACACTAGTCCGATCCACCTTCCCATAAAAAGATGGCATCTTGGAACAATTTTCTTATATATTGCTTCGAAATCACTGTTTGAAACCAATACTATTTAATGACAGGAGGTGTTGGAAACACGCTTGCTGGGCTACATGCACTCTGCTGGGTATACCGTATTAAACGAACCACTGTAAGTGAACAAACGCCGAAATGGACTATCCTCTTTTGCACAATTTGCAAAAATGAAGACAAAGAAAAATTTCACTCGTCGCCAGGACTGCGAACCTTGACGACAGCGTCGCGTTAGAGCAATGTTCCCAGGTGTATATCTCTATCTCTTGATATTTATATAAGTTCCCCGGGGAATCCGCCTCCCAAAGAAAGAAGGTCAAATCGGAAAGTTTTCTAGCATCCTTCTGCTACGATACCACTGGCTTTGAAACTCGGTACTGTATGTAAATCGACAGAGGGTTGGAACCCTGCTGGGCACATGGCCTTCACATGGGTGCGTCATGGGTTACAGAGCACCAACTAAAGTAAAGCAACGTCGAAATTGGGACAACATGCTTGTTTTGCCAAATTGTAAGTAACAACTATAATAAAATTCAGCCCCCGCAGACTCGATAACCATCGACAACAAGCGGCGTCGGCCATTAAGACAATGTGCAGTAGGCTCAACCACTATCCGATCCCCTAACCCAGGAAAAGAAGGCATATCGGAGCAGTTTTCTAATCTCCTGCTTCGATATCACTGCTGAAACGGGAAATTATTTAAATCCATGGAAGTGTGGAAAACAAATTATAATATAATATATAGTATAATATATATAATATGATATAATATATATATATAATATATGTATATATATATAATATATAATATATACGTATATAATATAAATATATAGATTATAGTATATATAATATAGTATATATGTAGTAAAGTATAGAATAATATTTTTTTGCCGCTGAAAAAGCATAATAGATTTCAAATGTTTATTTGCGTTTCTTTAGCATTTCATTTTTTTCCCATATCACCTGACAAAAAAAATTCATTAAAAAAAACGGAAACAGTTTTTCCTAAACTATTTGGGTAACAACTCGGCATATAAATCCTTAACAGAATGACGGTTATTTTAAATGCTTTTGTATGATGTAAGGGGTTCTACCATACATGATTATTGTTTTATTTCAAAAATTTTGAAATACCATGACAGAGATTGTCCAAAAAAACTTTTAGAAAAGATAAAATTGAAATAAAGTGTCTAAATAATTTTATTACTACACCAAAATAGGAGTATTTTAGTGAAAAAGCATTGAAAATATCTTGAATATTAAAGATTATATTCATTTTTGAAAGCCCCAAAAAAAAATTTCCCCTCTCCCCCCCCCAACAAAAAAAAACGAACAGTTTTTTTTGGTTTCAAATAAAATTATCAGGAATAGTTTTTCTCACAAAACATTTTTTTTACCCTTTTTACAGGATCTCGGCTCGGCGCATAATGTGATTCCTTATCTTTGTTGCACTATCTAATTGTTTATCTAACAGAAAATTTGGTAATGTAAACAATCAGAGTTCCCATGTTTCATATAATAGTATGGCAGGATATTACAGGTTGCTCAATGGATAACAGTCACTAAACGAAGGAGGGTAAATAACACAATCTAAAGTTTAATTTAATCCAGGCTCCCTTATTACTCTCAGTAATCTAACCAATCCATAATGTGTCATGCTGGTGTATCAGACTCTCTTAGTTTAATATCAAATATTACAGCGGGAAATGTATAAGGCTAATCTGGCAAATTCAGTCATTGTCTTTCATTTAGTCAATTCTTTGACTATTTTTTTCCTATGTTTTTGTTTGTTTTAAAATTTTACAACCTCATACTTGAGCAGCTATCTCCACTTCATCGTATGGAACGGTATACAATTTAGTTTTATAAACCACGAAGATTTAAAAAGTTCAAATTATACTTAAAATATCTAAATTTCTTCTCAATTATTCTACTTATGCTAATATTTCTTAATCTATTATCCTTCGACCTTTAAAGTGGGATACTTCTCAGCTAGCAAAGTTCATAAGAATGTTGACTTGAATATTTCAAACGCGGTTTGTTAGGGTATTTCTGATCCTAAATCTGTACTAGAATTAGTTTCTCTACCCTTAGTGGCATCGTTGAGTTTTTAAGACGAATTTCTATTGACAGGAAAGATGATACATACAAATATTTCAAAAAAAATTATTATTATAATAATGTATTTAAATAATCGAATAAACAAACAATTTAACAATATCAAACAGAATAAAATAATAAGAATACTTAAAAGGGTTCAATTGTTATAGCTACAGAAAGGTCAAATTTCAAATTTACCTTTAGTTGGCACAAGCATATCGTTTTCAAATACGAATACTTTTCTGATAACCTCTTGAAAAAGATTTCATGTGAACATATACATAATTAACACTGCTTTTAACCTAGATGCTGCATTTCGATATTGTATAAACCCAAAGCTTGGCGACAATTTTGCATTTAAGAACAACTACTAGCGATAATGGTTACGAACAGATAATAAAGATGGATATTAGGTTTCATGAATAAAAAAATGATCTCGCTTAGATCATGGTCAAGATTCATTTTGCTCGACGGCATTCTCTTTTTTTTTCTTTTTTGCGCCATATGTCTTACACATTCCTTAAATCTCGTTTAAAATATAGTCCACTTGACTGTATGATATCGTAATTGTACATATGCATATGCAATGCGATGTCTGGCATTAAAGTAAGCAACCGCACCAGAAATAACTAGATATAGATATAATCTAATATAATATATAATATATATATATATATATATACTAATATATATAATATATATAGTAATAATCATATATATATATATAAATATATATATATATACCAATATAGATATATAATATAATATATATAAGTATATAATAAGTCCCGATAAAGCGAACGATATAAGTCAGAAAACTCCTCATTTCTTCGTTTTCATTTCCTCAAATATTCGAATAAACGTACTTACTTCAATAAACATCTCTTGTAAAATAAGCGGTCTCAAAATAAAAAAAAATAAAAAGAAAAAAAAAAAGGAAAAAAAACTTGAATTTGACACGCATATTTTTCAAATGCCATTTAATTAAAATAATCTGTTAAGCAATTGAAATTCTATTAAAAAGAGTGAAACTTATTTAAATAATTTCTAGTGAACGAAACAATATGAAAGGAAGTGAAGTTTTCTGCGACAAAGAACACGAACGGTGACGTCCGGGTAACATAGGTCTCTTAGAGACTTAGACCATCTCCGGCCCTTGGTGAGCGATGCATTACGCAAAAGACTTCTTCCTCCACTGTAAGGCATAAATGAACGAAGCTTTGTGGTTGAATAGACAAGGAGGGAGATAAACCGGGCAACGGGCTGAACCGACTGTGATGGATAGCGCGAGAGAGGAGCGGAATAAAAGGAAAGGAAAGGAGGGGAGACAGAAAAGAAGAGAGAAAAATACTTCCCAGAAAATCTTACCAAACTCTACAAATTATTTTTATTTTCTACCAAAAAAAAAAAAGAGAAAAAAAGAAAAAAAGGCGAACTGGTGTAATGGGATACAGGTAAGAGCTTCTTTCTCCAAGATAGGTTATAAAGACGAACAAAATTAGTACTGAACAAAAATTTATACTTTATACAGAGGTTGCTGTAAATGCAGCAGCTCTTCTTCACTATATATATATATATATAGGTATATATATAGTATATATATATATATATATATATATATTAGTATGATATATAGATATATATATATATATATATATATATATATTTAGCTTCATGACTGCAAATGAACCCTCACTGCCAGTATCTGTCATGTAGGCTCATCTCTGTTCAGCACCCCAACCTCATGCCTCACAAAACCTAGTTTATCACTCACTACTATTCACTTTCTTTTCTGCCTCTGCTAAATCCTTTCTTTCAGTTGATTCGTTTATCATCCACTTTCCTCATTCCCAGCCGGTAGATTCAGCACACTCACCACTATACATCCTAACTAACCAACTATCATCCATCCTTTCCATATAACCAAACCATCTCAATGTACTTTAATATTCTCTCTCATTTACCCTTTTCTTTCACACCACACAAATCCCTAATGTCTATTCCTCATTTTATCAATTCATTAGGCCTAGTATATATATATATATATATATATATATATATATATATATATATATATATATATATATATATATATATATATATATATATATATATATATATATATATATATATATATATATATATATTACTTTTTATCTCTATACTAATTCTTCACCTATCCACTCCTTTGCCGAAGACTCCATCATTCATTACATTCATTTTGAAAGCCCCCCACCCCACCCAAAAGCAATTAGCTAAGGCTATAAGGGTGGCCTTGGAGCAGCTAATCTCAGATTTTTTTCAAATTTGTAATTCGGAAAAGAAAACATGGTTGTTTTCAATACCTTAAAAACTCAGTTTTTCTATCTTTCTATTCGACACAATCTTTTCTTTCACATCTTCTTCGGAAACTCAACTCAAACCTTCGTCTGTCCTTAATAATTTTGACGTTTCTATTTCTCGTGATCCTAATTATAAGGATCAGATTAATTACTTCTCTTCCTAAACGAGCTTCAAAGAGGTTGGGCCTTCTCTCACGTCACCCCAGTTGCTTCCTCTTTATAGGAATGTCCTTCACCCCTGTATGGAGTATGCTTCACACATCTGGGGTGATTTCACTCGTCTTAAGAAGGTGGAGTCTAGAGCTTTTCGTCTTGTTAAATCTCCTCCTCTCACTCCTTCTCCGGTCTCTTCCTACCCGTCAAACTGCTGCTGCTTCACCCTTATACAATTACTATTACATTGGACACTGATCTTTTGAACTCCCCAGTGGCAAATCTCCTGCTGTGATGGTGATGGGAGCACATCCTACTTACTGTCCCTTGTAAGGTGGGTGATGATAACACACAGTATTTCAAGAGTGGCGCCGCGGGCTCAGCAAATAAATTGAAGCAACAAATGTTCAAAATTTCCTTAAAATTTTGACGTTTAAATTTAATTTCGCGCAATTGAAAATACGTGCACACAATATTTCAACAAAATTTGAGAGAATATATATATATATATATATATATATATATATATATATATATATATATATATATATATATATATATATATATATATATATATATATATATATATATATATATATATATATATGGATCAATCCAAATGAAGTGTTTGTTCCAACCCTGGTTGTTCGACCATTTTCAAAATAATTTATACTATGCATATTGTTAACAAAGGGGATCTCAAATACCATCATCCCGGACCCCTTTAACGGCTGAGTTTAACCTGATATGAATACAGAATTATAAAATATTAGGAATAATTAAATATACCATTTCACCGCAATGGATATTAAATAGCTTAAATTGTAAAGCTTTTAATTTTAAACTTAACACAATAAACAAGGTGTAATGACATTGCACACAAAGGAATTAAACATTGATTACTTTTTAACCAGCCAACATTAAACTTTGGTGTGAAGGGTAGGGTCCAATATTTGCTTCGGGCTGAGCCCAATTTTTACCCTCCCTAAAGATGGACATAAAATTCATAATTTTCAGGTAATTTTGATGGGGGAAAAAAGCAAACAGCAGCTTTTTCTGATGACTAAAAAGTCGTTTTCGAGTGTTTTTCTATGTTTTTGACATTTTTAGCTTCAACTCCTACAATTTTTCGAAATGACTTCAAACTTGAATATGCATTACCTATAACCTAGAAAATGTATAAAATGGTTTTTTGATTTTTTTAAAATTTGCAACTCAAAATGTCAAAATTCAAACCCACTTTTTTATTTTTAAAATGAAAATATGAAATATTTCTGCTCATGGGATCTGGATGAAATTTCAGACTTGTAATCGGGGAGATGCACATTTTTATTTAGATACTGTATATGCAGTAGTTTTGGATTTGTTCTTGGAACAAATTTTCAAAAACAAAATTTTTGGAAATTTTTTAAAATTTTTCTTTTGAATATACAAAAAAATTATCTAAGTAAAAAAGATGTATCTCGCCCGACTATACAAGCCCTTAAAAGTTGATGTTGATTGGACAAGTAGAAAAAAGAATCAATATTTCACTTTTCAAAAAAAATTTTTTTTGGAAAAGTGAAATAGATTTATTTTTTTTTTTCAATCTCCGTAATCTAACCCATTCTCATTCCAGCTATCTATTCTAACTAAAAGGCTTTAGTTTTTCTTTCATTTACTTTACTAATAAATAACTTTTCCTTACTCAATTTTCCTCACATCCTTTCATCCTTTGAAACGCGATGTATTAAGACATGTTCTTAATTTTAAATGAATTAGGTTCCCAACAACGCTGGTAGGTTTTATGTAAACCACTGACCCATATATATATATATATATATATATATATATATATATATATATATATATATATATATATATATATATCTATAAATATATATATATATATATATATATATATATATGTATATATATATATATATATATATATATATATAAGTATATATATATATATATATATATATATAGTATATATATATATATATATATATATATATATATATATATATATATATATATATATATATATATATATATATATATATATATATATATATATATATATATATATATATATATATATATATATATATATATATATATATATATATATATATATATATATATATATATATATATATATATATATATATAATCCTCTTGAAGAAGGTTACATTTAAACGTTAAGTTTCGATGCAAAACATTGCGCTCATTTCCCCTCCAGGTTTTGAGCTTCCTCCTACATATCAAAATGAGAAGAAAGGACTCGTCTTTGTTTAGTTGTATTCCCTCTTACAAGTTGCTCGGCGAAGGAGGAACGCAATCGTCAAAGAGTACGTCAAGGACGTATTCAGAGATGCAGTTAAGCCGCCCGTTGCAGTAGCGACGACGACTCACTCACATCAACCACGGAATAAAAGGAGCCAAAGAGAATCGGAAACCAAGGAAGGAATATAACTCGGATGGAAAAAGCGGTTGTCGAGGAACGTCTGTTTTGTCAGTACATCAATCGAGGGGAAGGGACGAAGGGGAGACCTTTCATCATATCAAAAGAAAACAAGGCCAATTTTTATAATGGGAACACAACCACCATATATATATATATATATATATATATATATATATATATATATATATATATATATATATATATATATATATATATATATATATATATATGAACTTGCGTTAAATTATTAAAATATGATTTGGGTGTCAAATATCATAAATGTTATTGTGAATATGAAAAAAAATCAATTTTGGAATTACTTATTTTATAGCAGCTAAGCAATACCTAAAGACGTACAAAGTCACCTCTCTTAACTCATAACTTGAACCTTTTACCAGAAGCTGAGGCAATTTTTTTTAAATAAAAACAAAAACAAAAATTAATCCAAACAGGGTGCTTCGACCAATGAAATTTTTTAGCACCGCACCGCACCGCACCAAACAAATAAAAAAAACTGATGTAAAATGTTGATTTTACTACTATAAAAATAAATGAGCAACATTATAGATGGCGTCCACCACACTCTAATTAATATATTTAAACCTTATTTTATCTAAAAAGATTTTAAAGACTTTCTGTTTCCACAGACCTTAAAGACTCTGTCTTAACAGACTTTAAACTATTTCTGTCTCAACAGGCTTTAAAATAAACTCTTTCTGTCTCAACAGACTTTTTTTGTTTTAACACTTTAAACACTTTCTATCTCAACAGACTTTAAAGACTCTTTATGTCTCAACAGACTTTATACTCTTTCTGCTTCAACAGACTTTAAAGACCCTTTATGTCTCAACAGACTTTATACTCTTTCTGCTTCAACAGACTTTAAAGACTCTTTCAGTCTCAAACTCGCTTTTGCAAAGAAACATATTTCTGTGAGATCTAGAAGAAGCTAGAATATCTTAAGTTAATACAACTATTTTCTTATTAACTTAAAAAACATGTACTCAAAAGAAAAATACAATATATATATTAATTACTTTAAAAAACAAAAAATAAAAATACACACGAGCTCACACAGAATAAAAGTAATATTTTGAAGACGGCAGAATTTATGTGCAGAAAGATCATTTTTCCCTTGTAAAACTATCATGAGTTCTACAAAAGTTCACACTCAATAAACAAACAATTCAAACATTTATTCAAAAGAAAAACAAAAGACACCAATGGGAGTTTGAGTGGTCAAATAGCATCGAAACTTATATCTTTCAAGTATCTTTTTCTTCTTCTTCTTCTTTCAAACTTAGGACGGATTGATGCACAAAACGATTCCTTCCTTACTCTCCTAGTCATAAATAACATCCTTTCTCAATCGTCACTCTGGGAATACCACTTTTTGCTATTATTCTGAAACTTTATTGAGGGAGCGTCTTTCCAAAATCCTACATTAAAGGTTTTATTGGCAAACCCCCACAAGTCCATGAAAATAAGCTCATTTACACACACAATGATTTATATATATTACTATATCTATATACTATATAATATATAATTATTATATATAATATAGTTATATATATATATATATATTATTATATATATATATATATATTATATAATATTTATATATATATATATAGGATTCTATACGCTGTTACCCTCAATTCCTTCGGAACTGTACTTCCAAAATTCTCTTTGTTGCACTTCTTCATACATATTATATAATATATATATATATATATATATATATATATATAATATATTATATATATATATATATATCATAGAGAGAGAGAGAGAGAGAGAGAGAGAGAAGAGAGAGAGAGAGAGAGTAAATCATGTGTAAGAATAAATAGAGTTGAGAGTGAATGGTCTAATATTAATAATGGAGTGAGGCAGGGATGTATTATGTCTCCTTGGCTAATTAATTTATATATGGGTGGGGTGATGAAAGAATTAGATGTTGAAGTGATAGAAGAAGGTATTAGACTGATGGAGAATGGAAGGGTCTATAGCTTGCCCTGCTAATTGTACGCTGATGATTTAGTTTTGCGTGCTGTATCTCAAGAAAGTTTGAGAGGATTGTTGGAGGTGTTTGGCAGGAGTTTGTAAAAGGATGATTTTGAAAGTAAACGTAGATAAGAGTAAGATGACGATAGTGGATGAGGAGAATCCGCAGTGTGAAATCCTTTTGAATGGTGAAAAATTGGAACAAGTATCCGAGTTAAAATATTTAGGATATATGTTGGATGAAAAGGGAACGGATGATGCAGAGTGTAGGATGAAAGTTGTGAATGGTAGGAATGTGGCTGGTGTAATTAAATCCTTGGTGAATGCAAAGGGACAAAGTCTTGAAAGCGCTAGGGTTTTCGCATGATGGTATGTTGTTACCTGTGTTAATGTATAATAGTGAAACTATGGTCTGGAATAAGAGGTATAGATCCAATGCACAATCTATTCAAATGGACAAATCCTAGGGGCATGTGAGGTGCGAGAATTTATAAAATGAGGAATGAAGGTGTTAGGGAGTTGTTTGGTGTGAAGAAAGGCGTAAATGAGAGAATAAACGAGTGTATTAAGATGGCATGGTCGTATGGAAAGGATGGATGATAGTATAGTCGGTTGGTTAAGCGGATGTATAGGGTGAG
>JABUQX010061499.1:17500-20000 GCA_015478945.1 Trachelipus rathkii
GTTGCAGATGGACAATCTTAGGTGCGTGTTAGGGTGTGAGAAGAATTGATAAAATGAAGGAATGAACGTATTAGAGTTGTTGTGGTGTGAAGAAAGTTAATGAAGAGAATAAATGAAAGTACGTTGAGATGGTTTGGTCAATGTGGAAAGGATGGATATAGTGCGTTGGTTAAGCGGAATGTAATAGTGGTGAGTGTGCTGGAATCGACCGGCTGGGAGAAAGCCGAAGAAAAAGGCAATTGGGTCAGTAAAGGAATGCCTGGAGAGGAGAAATGTGAGTTTGGTAGAGGCGAGAAGAAAGGTGCATTAATAGGAGTGAAGACGGGGCTTTTTGAGGGGGTATAATTGTGCCCACGCTGGGCCAAGGGGTGAAACCTACATTGACGAGGGCATCGCTGTCCCATGAAGCTCTAGGGTGGATTTTCTGACTGCGACGAGTTCTCACTGAAAAGTATAAAGGGGGCGGTAAGCCTGGGCTTTTTCGACTTGCGTCATATCTTCTACTACTTTTCTGGTTTTCCAGGTCGGCATGTTACGCGCCTTACGCGTCTGAGAGAGAAAGGTAGGTGAATTATATATATATATATATAATATATATATAATATAATATATATAATATTATATATATATATATATTATATATATATATATATATATATATATATATTATTTATATATATTATATATATATATATATATATATAACGTCATTGAAGCTATCTGAGTCTCGACCAAGACTTCATTTCTCCAAATGCAGCGATCAATTCCTTTTTTCTTCTCCACATCGAGCCTGCTCTCTCTCTTGCTCTTCTCTCTCTCTCTTCTCTCTCTCTCTCTCTCTCTTCTTTTTTGTGACTGTGCGCTGGCGGAGGCCTTATCCTCTTAACAGCTTCAGTGGGACCGTTATTGTATGGCTTGGCCTTCGCCGCTTAAAAACAGAAGATAAAGCGTCACGGGTCGACTTTCGATGCACTCTTTCAAAAGGATTAATTTACATAGACGCCTTCAAACAATGTATACATAAACACACACACCTACACCCACAAGCACACACATAAGCAGCCACACATATATATATTATAATATTTATAATATATATATATATATATATTATATAATATATATATTATATATATATATATATATAATATATATTATATTATATATATATATATATAAACTGTATATAAGAAAGAATATTTGAAAGCAGGAGATTTGAGGAGTAAGAAGCGGCTTGAGGAAATTTGGATAAGCAGCAATTGCTACGCGCTACCGTGCACAACGGTAGAGCGACCCCAGAGTCGTGAGGTAAAGGGCCAGGGTTCGTCCCCTTCCGGATCCTAGGTAGCAATTACTTAGAGTAGTTTCCCTTCTGGAACAGGGCAATGCCCGTGAGGTGCGAATTTTGAGTGATAATGCTCGAAAGAATTTGACTGTATTGGAGAGAGAGAGAGAGAGAGAGAGAGAGAGAGAGAGAGAGAGAGAGAGAGAGAGAGAGAGAGAGAGGTGAAAAATGAAAATGTATGGTAGAAAGTAGGAAAATTTGTGGTTGTGGCAGAAATGTGGTAATTATAATAATGTTGAAACTAGTAGTACTGAGAGGTCTGCAAACTTAAAGGTACTGAGAAGTACAGAGAGGTCTGCATACTTTAAGGTACTGAGTACAGAGAGGTCTGCATACTGAGAGGTACTGACGGTCTGCACACTGAAAGGTACTGAGGAGTACAGAGAGGTCTGCATACTCCACCACAATCAAAGATGATAGAATAAGACATTTTTATTTATTTATTTTTGTTTTAAGACTAGTCCACAAATCCGCATCCGAGTGTTGGGGACATCCGTGTACGAATGTTGAGGACATATTCTGCATTCAATTCCAGGAATCGTCCTTGAAACCAATCGAAGGTTTATTCACCCCGAGTTTCAAATGCTGCTACTGGGCACGAGAATATCAATCAAATGTCGACCTGCTCTGCTACTTTTATTGAAAACATTTTTTCTTAATTATTTATTATTCAAGAAAAGATTTCCTCGTGCTTGCGAGCGCGCATCCACACACATACATTATTAATCTATCACTCGTTTCCTTACTCTTCGAGCGCGAGCATCCAAACATACGTATAATCTACCCCTTGTTTTCTTACTGTTCGAGCGCGCGAATCCACACACACACACATACATAATATATCCCTTGTTTCTTTACTCTTCGAGCGCGTGCATCCACACATATACGTAATCTATATCTTACTCTTCGAGCGGGCGCATCCACACACATACGTAAATCTTATCTCTTACTCTTCGAGCGGCGCATCCCACACATACATAATACATATCTTGCTTTCTTATTCAGCGCGCCGCATCCACACATTAGGGATGCCCGATATCTAAAAAATATCGATAAATCGATATATCGATATTTTAAAAAATATCATTATCGCCTTCGAAGATTTTCGAAATATCGATATTCGATAATAATCATTTATAGTAGTTTTAATTCTTC
>JABUQX010061499.1:32500-35733 GCA_015478945.1 Trachelipus rathkii
TCTTGCCACATCTCAGGCTTCGTATTACCTATTCAGACGACTTTTGAAATATCTACAATTTATACCCAAATCCAAAATTCTGCTAGTGTGAACGGAAATGGAATAAAATCCCTCGAGGAAACTAGGAAATTTGTCTCTTCTTTTTCAACTATTTCTCAGAGATTAGTTTTTCTCCTTGGAAAATCTTCCTGCATTGGCAGAGAATTACTATTTAAACTAAAGTATTCAAACACTGAATTTAATATATTACAAAAGAATTGCAAGATTGGCCAAGGCAATTCGAATGAGGGTAGAGGATTTTATGAATTGTTGAGCCTCAGTCTCTGATTCAGATTCAGCTTCGCACATATGATCCATGGTAAGCAAAGAACAAATTGAAATAGTTAGACTGCGCCAATTGTTCCTTTACTTGCAGTGATTCGCCTTTTCGAGGAAGCTCTGATCAATCCAATTGTCATAATTGTTCAATAAGACTTACTTTAAAACATATTTTTTGATAATCGGTGAAATATTAAAATAAATTTAGTAATGGTTCTTTGACGTTTAATTTAATAAAATATTTAATTCCTTGCAAACTATTTATTTATAATATAAATTTAAGCAAAAGTTTTATTTATTAGGATGTTTTTTTTTCTTCTAACAATGTTGACAAATCGCCACACCTCTTCTTCTAATTAGTAATTGCCATTGCATAGTTTGTAAAAAGTTTGTAAAAAAATCACAGGCTTATATATATATATATATATATATATTAGTATATATATACTATATATATATTATTATATATATATATACTTCATAATATATATATTATATATTATACTATATATATATAGTATATATATATATATACTATATATTATATTATACTTATATATCATATATATATATATATATATATATATTATATATAAATGTTGTGTGTGTGTGTGTGTGTATGTTTGTGATTTTTTGTACGTGTACATATATACATATGTACGTATCGAATTGAATCTTATTATTCATAGTGTTTGAGTATGTATAAGCTTTAACATTAATGCGTGTCGTGATGTCAAATTTGAGGCGACGTTTTCGTTGATGTTTCCGTCGTAACGTTTAAGTATGGACTTAAATTCTCAATATGATACGCGATATAATTCTCTTTTGGTCCAAAATACCCAACTTTAAATTCTTAGTTTTACGGCTTTTATCCATACTCTGCTTGCTACATGGACTCTCTCTCTCTCTCTCTCTCTCTCTCTCTCTCTCTCTCTCTCTCTCTTCTCTCTCTCTCTCTCTCTCTCTCTCTCTCTCTCTCTCTCTCTCTCTCTCAATATATATATATATATATATATATATATAATATTATATATATATATATATATATATATATAATATATATATATATATATATATATATATATATATAATATTGAGAGAGAGAGAGAGAGACAACAGAGGAAAGTTTGATTTGCCTGTCTTTGCTTTGGAGATATTATAGTTGTGTAGAATCTAAGCATGACTTAAAGAGTCCTAGAGTAAATGACGATTAAGATATTTTTAATCATTGCAAGCAACAAAACATTCTCTTCTAAATTGGAAAATGGAGAAGGATCAGAAAGATGGTTGTAGTTCTAAAGCCATTTCCTAAGTCTATGATTGCTCTTCCGTTAGTTACCTGTTAATAAATTGAAAAGGCTAAAATGAAGTTTGAAGTTGAGGTACCATCGTGAGGGTGGACAGGTAAAGAAGTGATAGTTAAATGGTCATTAAAAACAGGAAAAAAAAAATCTTAAGTGTTAAAATAAAACCCTGGGGGAAAAACACGACTGTTATGTTGGGAAATTATATTTATTGCTTCCTTTTCAAACAAGAGATAAATAAATTGAACGGTAACATAATGGGATAGAGAGACAAGAGATAATTAAATTGAACGGTAACATAATGTGATAGAGAGGCAAGAGATAATTAAATTGAACGGTAGCATAATGTGATAGAGAGACAAGAGATAATTAAATTGAACGGTAGCATAATGTGATAGAGAGACAAGAGATAGCTAAATTGCAATGAATTGCAGAAAGTGTATAGTGCTTAATTAAATTGAACGGTAGCATTATGTGGTAGAGATTCAAGAGATAATTAAATTGAACGGTAGCATAATGTGATAGAGAGACAAGAGATAAATAAATTGAACGGTAACATAATGGGATAGAGAGACAAGAGATAATTAAATTGAACGGTAGCATAATGTGATAGAGAGACGAGAGATAATTAAATTGAACGGTAGCATAATGTGATAGAGAGACGAGAGATAATTAAGTTGAACGGTAGCATAATGTGATAGAGAGACAAGAGATAATTAAATTGAACGGTAGCATAATGTGATAGAGAGGCAAGAGATAATTAAATTGAACGGTAGCATAATGTGATAGAGAGACAAGAGATAATTAAATTGAACGGTAGCATAATGTGATAGAGAGACAAGAGATAATTAAATTGAACGGTAGCATAATGTGATAGAGAGACAAGAGATAATTAAATTGAACGGTAGCATAATGTGATAGAGAGACGAGAGATAATTAAATTGAACGGTAGCATAATGTGATAGAGAGACAAGAGATAATTAAATTGAACGGTAGCATAATGTGATAGAGAGGCAAGAGATAATTAAATTGAACGGTAGCATAATGTGATAGAGAGACAAGAGATAATTAAATTGAACGGTAGCATAATGTGATAGAGAGGCAAGAGATAATTAAATTGAACGGTAGCATAATGTGATAGAGAGACAAGAGATAATTAAATTGAACGGTAGCATAATGTGATAGAGAGGCAAGAGATAATTAAATTGAACGGTAGCATAATGTGATAGAGAGACAAGAGATAGAGATAGCTGGGAAATTTTCCCCTCTCAAACCTCTTTCATAGATAAATGTCAGAGATTAACAACACACCATTATAAATAAGAATAATGGACCTTGTTCTTAGCGGTCTCTCATTACTCCCTATAAAGATTCTCAAAATGATGAACAGATAGGTGCTGGGCACTTTTGACATGTTGCGGCAGGAGTTCCTTGTGCAGCATTGCTACTGAAGTGATGAGTTCTCGATATGACTATAAAATGGCAATGAAGACGAGGTAAGTTGCCCAAACTGAGATCGCGTGCTTGATAAATCATTGATGATATGTTCTTGTAAATAAGTGAATTATGATAATATTTCGTTGAATCGGTGGTTAGTTACTAACCACCGGT
>JABUQX010061500.1:7500-10000 GCA_015478945.1 Trachelipus rathkii
CAACACCAAAATCTATCATAAAAAAAAATCAAAAAAAAAAACAAAGAAAATAAAATAACATAAACATTAATATACGTCTACACGTAACAAATACATATATGCGACCATAAAATACACTCAATAAAAAAAATATAGAATAAAAATCAACATTGAAACTATTAATAATCTTCTGCACGCACAAAATAACATATTTATATCTCATATATAATATAATTATATTATTATATATATTATACATATATTATATATATATATAATAAATAATATATATATATATATATATATATATATATAATATTATATATATATTATATAATATCATATGTTCTCATGCAGAACTTTTATATTACAAGCGTAAGCAATAAATGACATTTATTACCAGAATATTAATTAAAAATCGTAAAAAAAATTTTGGTTTTTCAAAATTTTCTTTTTTTTTTTCTTTTTTTTCAAGTACATCGTTTTTTATCTCAGCGGTATCCAAATAGGTATTTAATTTGGAAAATTACGAATTTTCTTATTTTTAAATTTGAAAGCTTCAACATACCTGCCTAATTATTTCTCTACTTTTCTTTTTTTTTCTTTTTTTTATTATATTTTTTTTTTACAGAGTATATAATTTATGTGTCATAAAGAAAATGGATGTTTACTGGGGATGGTGTTAGATTTTGAGATTTTTAAATTTGCTCTATTATATAACTGTTGTTGATCTGCTTTTGATAATATACATCTATATATAACAAACCACACATATACAATATATATATATATATATATACTTATATAACACATACCTATATAATAACTACCTATAATATATACTTATCATTCAATATATAAATATTTATATATAATATATATATTTATTCACATATGTCTATTCATACATTTTATTATTATGGTCCTATCATACATATTATGTTAGAAAATATATAAAATATATATATTATAAATATATATATATGATATAATATATATATTATATATATATATTATATAGTATATATAATATAATTATAATATATATATATATATTATTATATATATATATACTCTATATATATATTATATATATATTATATATATATATATATATATATTATATATATATATATATATAAATTAGTATATATATTATATATAATATATATATATAAGTATAATATATATATATATATATAAATATATAATATATATAATATATATATTATATATATTTATATATATATATATTAATATATATATATATATATATATATATAATATATTAATAATATATATAATATATATATAATAATATTATATATATATATATATATAAATATATCTATTATAATATATATATATATATATTATATTATATATATATATATAAATATATATATATATATATATAATATATATCTATAATAAATATATATATATTATATATATATATATATATATATATTTATTAGGAACCATACTAATCTTTATGTCACTTAACACATCCCTTACTCTTATCCATAGCTCTTATCTAGCCTTTTCTCACGGACATATAGCCCTTATCCAACTTTTGTTTAGCCTCTACTCACAGGTCATAGCTCTTATCTAGCCTTTTATCTTAAATCATTTCCTATTAATGATCATTTTTAAAAGGATCATCATGTTTATATGTAAAAATAGCCTATTAGATATTCAAATTCTCTGTTTTCCTTTTGTATCTCTGCTTAATTAAGGTTTACAGGTGTTTGCTTTTTGGGGCTTCCTTGGTGTTCCTAAGAGGAACGTATTTTTGAGTCGTTATGTTATTGCATGGTGGTGCGAAATTTATTTTATTATATAGTATATATAGTACATAATACATATATATATATATCTCATGAAATAGTGTAAATGCATAGGAATCTATAAGAAATGTTAGTATATTTTTATTATTATATAGAAATACATAGTTAATATAGTACATAATACATACTATACATACTATATATAGTACGTAACATATAGTATATATATAGAACATAGCATAAAGAACATAGCACACTGCCGTGATAAGCATAGTATATTTTATTATGTTATATACAAAATACATAGTTAATATAGTACATTAATACCATACATTGTATATATATTTCGTAATACATATTATATATTGAACATAGTATAAAGAACAGAACATATCCAATCTACTGTGATACGTACAGTATATTTTATTATCTATATACAAAATGACAAAGTTAAATTAACGTACAGTAATACATACTATACATAGAACATACGCAATAAAGAAGCATAGTAACATTTCCGGTGATTACTATAATATATTTTATAGTACATAGAAAACATTTAAGCAAAGTATTATAGTACATTTCATATAGAACATAGTAAATATGAACACACCACATAGTGATACGTGATGTGTTTTCAAGAACATAATATCATAATACATAGATATATATAGTGCCAATTACATATAACTAGTACAATAGATAAAGACTTAGAACATGAAGTGACACTT
>JABUQX010061500.1:15000-16026 GCA_015478945.1 Trachelipus rathkii
TATATATATATAGTATATATATTATATTTGTCAGGGCGGTTTAGTATATCCGTCATATGTATCTTAAAACTATTAATGCTACAGTAAAAACGGAATACATTGGTGGAATGCTGGTCCAATTCTAGTACGTGAATAATGAAAAAAAAAAAAAAAAAAAAAAAAAAAACAAAAAATTATATCTCAAAAACTACAATAGCTACAGCGAAAAGGAATACATTTTTGGAATCCTGGTAAAATTTCCAACATAGGAAAATGTAAAAAAAAATAAAAAATAAAAATAAATTAGTGGTTAATAATTATAGTAGATATGATTAGAAGGCCTATTTAGAGGCCTTTTATTGGTTTCTCGTTAAATAAATAGTTCTCGTTAAAATAAATAGACTTTCTATTAATTTTGCTTTTTTTTTAACTAAAGAATACCGCAAGGGTATACGCCCGAGGCCGGAGTCCGGGTCTCTCGGCTTTCAGGGAAACATACGGGGTAGGACTAAATTCCCCCCTGCCGGAGGGTCTCCGGACCCCCGCTCTCTGGTATTTGGGTGTCGCGGGGGGTTCTCGCCCCTGCCCCTACGGGGTATGGAAACGTCCCCCCCTGTGTTCCCCGTCGGCTCGAGCCCCTAGTGTGCCGTATAAAGCATTCTTCCTATGGAATTTTACCAGGATTCAAAAATGTAATTCCCTTTCGCTGTAGCTATTGTAGTTTTTGGTATACTATATATTTTTTTTTTTTTTTTTTTTTTTTTTTTTTTTTTTTTTTTTTTTTTTTTTTTTTTAATAACATTTTTTTTACCTAGAAAAAGATTTCCAAGCAATGTCATTCCGTTTTAACTGTGCATTAATAGTTTTTTAAGATATATATGACGGATATACTAAACGCTATATATATATACTATATATATATTATATATATATATTATATATATTTTATATATATATATATATATATATAATATATATATATATAAAATATATATATATATATATATTATTTATAAATATTAATATATATATATATATATTCTTCTC
>JABUQX010061501.1:0-25000 GCA_015478945.1 Trachelipus rathkii
TTTGAGTCGATTGTTTGTGAGTAGAGGCCATCACAGCCTTTTCCGTTTGAGAAGGGGGGGTCGCTGTTTAGGACTAGAGGCTGGGGGAAAGAAGTGCCAACCTGCTCAGTGACGAGGCGCCACAGATCTTACTGGTCCTTTGTCTAGAGATGGTCAGTAAGTAAATACATCCCGAACAGCTACACCTCAATAGATAAGCACAAAATCAACAAAACCAATGATGAATATAAATAATAAACGTCCTGAGAGCATGACCGCGGAAACTGCGCCCATCACACGCCCAGAGCTATAATACCTCCTCCCCCGAAACCCCACCCCATGGGGTGGGCTGTGGGCGTGGCCTCGGAAAAGCCCCCCGGAACTCCGCGTCCAGTCCCTAAGGTAGCAAAATAGTAGCCATGCACCACACGGATAAGACGCGAAGCCCAAGATTATAGACACCCAAGTGCGGGACAGCCTCCTCAGTGGTTAGCCAAGGTTCGGGTCCCCTACAATAGGCGGCCCGGAGAAAAGCGAGAACCAGTTTTTGACCTGTACCCTCACCCACAGGGGAAGGAGGGCGAGATGGGCACAAGAGACGCACAGAGACAGCAGCCCGATAGCTACCAGGAACAAGGAGGAAGCTGGGGAGACTCTCCTAAGAGAGGACAGGAATATATAGGTAGTACATACAAAAAAAAAAAGGAGGGGAGGAAAAGGGAAACAAACAGGGAAAGGGACGGGCAAAATGAATGGTATACACAAAGTACAATATAATGAAGATAATAAAGAGAATAATAATAAGACTAAGAGGAAAAATAACAATAATAAAAAGAACTATAAAAATAGTAACAATAATAAGGACAAAAGAACAAAAATAGCAATAAGAATAATAATAAAAAAAAAATTTTTTAAATAAGATAATAATAATAAAAATAATAATAATAATAATAATAATAATAATAATAATAATAATAATAATAATAATAATAATAATAATAATAATAAAATAATAATAATAATAATAAGGGAGAGGAGTAAACAAGCAAAATATTAAAAAAAAAAAAATGAAAGTGAGCAAAGTCTTCTAAATAGCTTCTCCTCTCACCATTGTAAGGTGGGTATAATAACGATAATAATAATAATAATAATAATAATAATAATAATAATAATAATAATAATAATAATAATAATAATAATAATAATAATAATAAAAATAATAATAATAAAAATAATAATAATAATAATAATAATAATAAATTTTCCCACCTGAATATCTTCCAACCCTGAACTTTGTTCGAAGCTTGATCATCATTTCTATTGATCTTCTGCCCTGTCAAATAATTATGTAAAGATTTCATGAAGCTTTTAATACTTTTTAATATCCATAATCATTCGAGATATTTCATTTATGAGAAAAATATTTTCAGAGTGGATACATCAATATTTCTCAGGTGATAAATGTCATTTATATCAGTATATATATATACTATAAAATATTATACTAATATATATCTATATATATATATATATATATATTATATATATATATATATATAATATATATTATATATTATAGTATATAATATATATATATATATATATATATATATATACTATATATATATATTAATATTTATATATATATTATATATATATATATTATAATATACTATATATATAGTATATATATATATATATATATTAGGGATGGGCCGGATAGTGGAATTAGCCGGATAGCCGGATACCGAATTATCGGTGGAAGTTAACGCAGATACCGGCCGGATATCGATACGACATTAGCGCCGATAGCCGGAATACCGATATCCGGCAGTCGTTATATAGCGGGTGACTAAATAAAAAAAAAAAATTTCTCATCGTGGTAGTACTACAATTTTATTGATTATCTTTAATCTCTAGAGAGTTTTAATATTTTTAAAAAAATAAAATAAATTAGTGTATAAAATGTCGTGAAATAGAATTTCACATTTGAAAAATGAGAGTTTTTTTAACTGTTGTAACTGAAAAGTTATGGACAGATTTTAATTACTATATTTTTCAGTGTATACAGTTGAGTATGTTAGCCCTTTTAACTGGCAAAGTAAATTTTTGTTCCAAACAGTGCATAGTTGTTAAATCGCTTGGCCTAACTTGGCCGCTGCCATCCCCCTCCCATAAAAAAATTGATTGATTGGGTGATATTGGGCACCATTGTTATTCTTATTTTATGTAGCCTATTATTAATGACATTTTTATTACTAATTTTAATATAAAAACAGTTACTTATATTATGTAAAAAATGTAAATATAAAAAATAATTTATATGGAAATATGAATTCAAAAGTGGTCAAATTTTGTCCCACAATTGGTGATTGGGGGCCACCAAACATTTTTATTCTTTATTTTATTTATCATTATTGAAAATTTTAATTACTTATACTAATTTTAATAATAAACCATTTCTATATTAAGTAAAAATTAAAATATAAAATGAATTTATAACATAAAGAGGAATTTAAAAAGATGGCCCAATTCAACCCCACAATGGTAATCCGATTCACCCCTTCAAACTGTCTAAATGAGGCTTTGATTTAAACTTTAATAAAAACTAGATATTGAAATTACACTTTTTATTTTTTGTGTGCTTATAACCTACTATAGGGCCTTGATTTTCAGAAAAAAATCCAAAAAGGTGTATTAGGGGAAAGTGAGGAGACGAAGTTATACCACCTAAAGTGGCCAACGTCACCCCCGCCCGACGCTATACCCAGGATTATATATAAATATATATTATTATATAATATATATATACTATAATATTATATATATAGTATATATACTATATAATATATAATATATATATATATATATATATACTATATTATACAATATATATATATATATATTATATGTATATTATTATATATATATATATTATATATAATATATATATATTATATAATATTATATATATATATATATATATATATATATATATATATAGTAATATATGGTGTTGGTGATTTGATTGTGTTTTGTATGCTAAAAAAAAAAAAACACTATATCTACATAAAAAACTTAATATATTTTTTGAATTCAGCGTACTTTTTAAGGAAGACTAAAAAAAAAATTAATAATTATTAACTTTTAATAAAATAACTCAAAAATAGTAGAAAAATACGTTTCCCAAACTAATTTAACATGATACCCATAAAAAATAACGTTTTCTTATATCTTTTCAATACTTTAGGGGAAACTAAAAATAATGCCCAGTGATAAAAATAAAAAAATAAAAATTACAGTTGATTACAATTGAAAAATTAAAATTGGCATATAGTTTAGGTTAGGTCAGGTCGGTCAGGTCATCAAAAAATTTAATTTCTCTAGAAAATACATTGTCTGCAATAGTGTGTGTGTGTGTGTGTTGGTGTGTGTTGTGTGTGTGTGTGTGTGTGCGCGTATTTTAAGGTAAACATTGAAATGAAAAATAACTCATACTTGGAACGCGAAAATTTGGGGGACCGAGAGAATTATCGTACATGATAAACCTATTTATTATTATTATTACTTTTTTTATCTCACTTATTTTATTTTTTTCTTCATCTTTCTCCCTTACGCATGTGTGATGATTTCCAAAATTGGTGTTCAGTTTTTACGTGCTATCTAGTTTTTTTACATAGCATTAGCTTAGTACTGGAGGCTGACCTATATATATATATATATTATATTATATATATATAAATATAATATATATATAACATATATATATTATATATATAGGTAAATATATAATATAGAGATATATATATATATGTCAGAGGTGGACGTTCCGCAATTTAAGTCCGCAATTCCGCAATTGCGTAATACCAAAATAAATTGCGTAATTGGCAATTGCGAAATTTGAAAATGTGTGGAATTGCAGTTAGCTGAATGCCGTATATCATTCCGCAGTTAGAGGACTACCCAAAAAAAATTGAGAGTTTCAGTGGAATGCCAAATTTATAGTCCACACACCAATTTTTACACGTTGGCCATCTTTGTACGTTTGATACAACACCGAAAAATCGTTTTTTTTTTTGTTGTTTTTTTTTTTTGTTTTTCGTAAAGGATCATGTTTAAATACACGTTTATTATATTTATTATTCACTCCTATTTATCATATTATAAATGATATTGAGTGTTACTATTAATCGACCTGATCTCAATATCGATAATATTTAGTTCTCAATTGTCCTATAAATTTATAATCGATATTGACCATTTATTCGTAGCACCATTTTTCTTAATAGCAGACGTATATTTATTTCCAACATGGCATTTTATCATTTTGTGCCTTTGCATTTGCTCTGATTTTTATATTTTTTTCACTGAAGGCAGGTAACATTGAGAATAAATTTTGTTTTTTTTTATAAACTTTTCTGAGAATGGCGTAATATATACTGGTAATAATACAATGCTTAAACACTTTAAAATAAGCAGTGGTAATTACTATTTAGTAATTACAACAGAGATGGACAATTTTGTGATTTTTTTTGATTTTTTTAAAAAAATCAATTTGTGTTTTTTTGATTTTTTTGAATATTTTTGATTTTTGGATTCGTAACTGCCACGCGAAATATACTTCTGTCAGTTTACAAATTTAATATCGCGTGACTGTTACGACTCTGAGAAAAAAATCAAGAAAATATCAAAAAATCAAAAAAATCACAAAATTTGATTTTTTTTAAAAAAAAATCAAAAAAATCCCAAAATGCCACCCTGATTACAATGCTTAAAGCGTGAGAAATTAAAAGTTGGTGGTGGTAAAAATTGCATACATGTGTCCCTTGGTAAGCTTAATTCCATTTATAAAATATCAATATTTTTACCATATATTTTATTATTTCTATAATATACGTTATTATTATAATAATTTAATATTACCATATTTTTACCATATTTAAATGAACGTGTCACCACCAAATTTCCGATAAATTGTATTGTACAGTCACAATCAGATGATGAATAAAAAATATAACATTGGTACCAAAACATCGAAATTCTAAACAAGTATGATATATATATATATGTATATATATATATATATGTATATATATATATAATATATATATATATATATAATATAATATAAATTTATATATAATAATATATATATATATAATAATATATATTATATATATATAGTATATATAAATATATTAATTTTTCAATTATTTGGAATATTTCCCCAAACGAGGAAGAACCTACTAGGAAGTAATTATCCGGTTATTCCGGCCGGATAACAATGATATCCGGCTGGATACCGGATAGTCAAAAACTTGGCCGGATAGGCGGATTAGGCCGATATCCGGCCCACCCTAATATATATATATATATTATAATATATATATATATATATAATTGGTTTTTTTTTTGCTGTGATTTTGGGGTTGTGTGGGGTTTGTGGGTGCTGCGACTCGGGGCGCTTGGTTGTTGTTTGGGTGTTTGTCTTGGTGTGGTGGTGTGTCGGCTTGTTGGGTGTTTGGGTGTCTTTGGTGGCGCGTTTATATAAATACTATATATATATTATATATATATTAATAAAATATATATATATATAATATATATATATATATATATATATAATACATATATATATGACATAAAATGGTTTCCTGAGTTTTACTTTTTAATATCATAATATTTTGTAAATAAAAACATTTTTCAATTGGAGAAGTTTTTTTTTAATAGTAAATAGTTAAAAATTTAAACCATCTATAAAAATTTAAGTAAATATCATTTACACCTACAAGTCAAAAAATTCCCATTTGGAAAAATTTTTTTTAAAATATGTTATAGGATTTCGATTTAGATGCATATTGGGAAGTATATATATATTTTTAACATTTTTCCATGTAAAAAATAAAATATTATGCTTATTTTTAAAGTTAAGTTTTTTTCGATTTCGGGGTAAAACCGGTCGGGGCATGGGGGGGGTCAATTATAAACATTATATAAAAATTCAATTTTTTTTAGTAATCAACTATTTGTCCTGTCGACTGTAGATGTCTGGGGGAAATAACAGCTATTTGATTGATTGTTTCTATACCTATTTTCTTCTATCATATGTATAAGGATAAAAAAAAAAGTTCATGTAAAGTGGTGCGTACAAACTCGTAATATAAATGCCCTATTTTTTAAAAAGTGCAAATATTATATTATTATTATTATTATTATTATTATTTTATCACTTATTATATTATTATAATATTATTAAAAATTATTCAATTGTTTATATAATTTAAAATTATAAATATTGTAAAAAATTTTTCCAAGAATTTCACGTGAAATGTGTGTACATAGGCCTACCTATTAATTAAAATGGCCTATTTTTTTAAAAATTTAAAAAATTATATTATTATTAGAAATTATTAAAATTTTTTGTCATTATTCTTTTTTTTCAATGCTTATTAGCAAAAAAAAATGAAATAAAAATTTCAAAATTTTTGCAAGAGATCAACATTTCCAATAATGTTAAACAATATAACTTTTACTTGTGTTTTGTTTTAATTCAATATTAATTCGATACCCAATTATAAGCTCTATTTACATTACATATACTAAGTTAAAATAATTAGTTTGTGATAGACGCAGCAAACCCAATAATATTAATGACAGGTTCCCCGAAATCAACTTTTTGTAAATAAGAATTTTTCAAAAAAATTTCAAAAGATATTTATTTCAACATTTTTATTATTTTCATTAATCTACAACATTAAAGGAAACTCTAAATGTGAGAAAAAACTATTAAATATAGATGTAACTTCAAATTTAAATTTTTCATGATTCATTAAAAAAAAAACTATTTTTGATTGGTTTTCCCCAATTTTACGGTATAGCTATATGATCTGATGTTATTAATCAGACCAATTAGATAAGTAATTAGCTGGGGTATAATTTAGTGAAAGTGGTTTTTCTGTGACCTAAGTTTATTAAATATGCAAGTGAAATAAATGGTATGACAGATTATCATCATCAGAGTGGTTACACCTCACTAAGGTACCCCACCACCGTCACTGATGGCAATGATTTAATAGGTTGTTCTTGGATGATGGTTAGAGGAACAAACTAGGAAGAAGTGATACACAGTTTTTGGGGCCTGGTTGCATTTTGTACAGATATTTAAGGTAGTTTGGTTGATGTTGAATCTATTTTTGTAGTGTTGCAAGTTTGGGTCGTGACCGCATCTTAATTTAGCTAAAGATAACTGGGTGGTTGATTATTGGATGGGAGTTAAATTTTGGTGCTATTTCTGTTGGGTGATGATTCAGTATATTGTTTGGTTGTTGATTTCTTAAATATTGTTCTGTTAGGTGAGTGTGTATTTGTTTGAAATATGAGGTGTTGTTTTGTGGGGTTGGATGTTACTTAGGATTTGTTTGTATAATAAGGCTGGGGAAGATGGAGGTTGTTTTAGTCTAAGGTTAGTGGGGTTAGAGAGTGCAGTGTGACAGGGGTGCTGTGGTGTCTGTGGTTTAGCGTAAAATTGGGTTCCTATAATTTCTAGCTATTTGTCTATAGGTAATATCTTTGTTTCATTGTGTAAGTGATGTTGAAGAGTTGCAAATGTACATCCTATTATAATTCTGAGTGCCTTGTTTTGGCTTGTTTGGAGTCTTCTCATGTTTTCCTTGGTTAATAATGGATGCCATACTAGTGAAGTGTAGTTCAGTGATGGGTGGAAGAATTGTTTGTGGATGGTGATGGATATCTGTTTGCTATTTTTGATGTCAGTGCTGCTATGATTCTTAGAATGTTTAATATTCTGCTTGCTGATGTTGTAATGTTTTCTTTGTGTTTTGTGAATGTTAGGTAAGTGTGCCCAGTGTTACTCGTAGAATTTTGGGTGTTTTGTTTACTGGGATAACAATGTTATTTATGGAGATTTGGGGATTGGTAGTTCCGAGTTGGCAGTCTGTTGTGAGTGTGATGGGCTTGTTTGGTAAAGTGGACATTCTATTTTCTATTAGCCAAGTTTGTATTTGGGTGATGTATTGTTGGGTTAGAGGGGTTGCTGCGTTTAAATTCTGGTATGTGGTAGCTATGGTGGTGTCATTGCTGTAGGTTGTTATATTTGTGTGGTCTGTTTGTGGTTGTGGAATATCTGATGTGAATAGGTTGAAGAGTATAGGGGATAGGATTGCCCCTTGAGGTACACCATTTTTAATGTTTACTGTGAGTGATTTCTTGTTTTTGATCTGTATTTGGGTTGTTCTTCCTGATAGGAAATTGATCACCATTTTTTAAATTAGTGGGGATGCTTGATTTTATTATATTGTGTATTAGATTGTGTCTGGGGACTGTGTCGAAAGCCTTGTTTACGTTGATTGCTATGAGTAATGTTTTATGTGTGGGTTCGAGATTTAAGCCGTCTATTATTGGTTGTATAATGTTTGTGATAGCTGTTGTGGCTGAGTGGTTTTGTTGGAAGCCATGTTAGAAATTTTGTTTGGGGATATGTGGTTTTATTCTATTCAGTATGAACTTTTCTAGGAGTTTACACAGAGTAGATAGTAATGAAATTGGGTGACTGGAAGAGGCATTTGAGGGGTCTTTCCTGGTTTTAACTTTGGAATGATAAATAATTGCTCTTTCCAGAGAAGGGAATGTGATTTAATTTGATGGAATTGTTGTAATGTGTGCTAAATGAGCTACTGCAGTATTTCGTAAGTGTTTAATGTGGATGCTTGAGATGTTATTGGGACTGGTTGCTGGTGTTTTTTAGGGTCTTTATGTTTTTTTTTTGTTTTTTATGTCAATTGGTGTTATTTCTATTGTTTGATCAATGTTTTTTATTTTCTTAAGGGATTTGATTATTTTCATATTTTGTGAATGTGTGGGTTTATGACTTTGCTCTGCAAAATGTGATGAGAGTCTATTGGTCTGTTGTTTGTGAGGATTGAGTGTTGGGATGTTTGATAGATTCCTGTGTGGAAGTTGGATTGTTTTTTGCATTGTCTGATATTTTTATTTTCTTCCACATTCTATTGTTGTTTGTGTTTTGTAGGTTTTTTGTTAGATGGGTTTGAAAATTATGACGTAGCTTTATGTTTTGGTTAGGTTTGTAATTTGTGCATTTAAATTATTGATTTGCCTTTTAATTTGCTGTGTTTGCTGTGCTGATTTTTTGTTTAATCAAGTTTGAGATTTCAGGAGTAAGGTAGGGTTATATTTTTTTTGAGATATCCTGAGGTATATTTAGGTTAGCGGCTTTTTGAATTATTAAAGTGAAGTTTTGGATAGCTGTGTTTAATGTTGTTGTATTTGAAATTGTTATAGATTATGTGTTATTTTCTATATATTCTGAGAATTTTATCCAATCTACTTTTTTGTAATTTGTGAAAGTTTTCTTGAAAGTGTGGTTATGTGTTGGTAGTTTGGTATTTTATGACTATGGGGAGGTTATCCGAATTTAGGTAGGTTTGTGCTGACCATTATAGTTTTCCTGAAAACCATTCTAATCACAATAAATATCAACAAGGCATTCGATACAGTCCCCCAACATATTTTAATAGATAAAATATTAAATACTAACATTCCCATAAAAAAAAAAAAAAATAGCGGCAAACTTCCTATCAGGATGCACAGCTAAAGTTATACAAGGACGGTACTCCTTATGTACATACAAACTATATAATGGCTTCCCCCAAGAAACCATTCTCTCAACTTTACTTTTTAATCTCCTTATCTCCCACCCCGCATCCCCTTACGTAAAAATTAATAACTATACAGATGATCTAACAATTACTGCTCAACACCCCTTCATAAAAACAGCACGTACATAACTACAACATTATATAGAGTAACTGGAACAGTTGTTAACAGTTATTATTATTAACAGTTACGTTATTCACACCAGATAAAAGAGAATCACATAAATATCCAACGATTCAACTTTAAAATAATAGACTCCATTTTAATAGACTACCAACCATCTTAGGATTGACATTCTATATAGGCCTACATATGACATTTACCCCACACACAAACATCATCACATCCAAAACCTCACATAAATTAATTAAATGCTATGAAGACATTGACAGGAACTATACAGTAGGGTTGCACTGATTAATCTGCAAGCAATCAGTAATCAGCAATATCAGCCATTTTACTAATTAAACGGAATCAGTCAATTATTAAGTATGAATTTACCATCCTACCACAATCCCAAATTTTAATTTATTGATCAATTTTATTCGCAAGGTTAAACTTCATTTTTTAAAAATAGTCGAACCCAGAATTTTTGTGTGTCTTGTTTTGCAATGGTATTTATTCAAAAGAATAAAGTTCCTGTAACATTTTAATTAAAAAAAAAATAATAATAATAATTTTTATGCATAAACTTAAAAAATCCATTTATGTTTTCAACATCTTAAACCAATGAAACTTAGTACTTAAATTCTAAAACTTTCATGTTATAGCGCAAAAACATTAAAATTTCACCATTTAATGGGCATCACCAATTTTGAGTAGGTTCATAAATGTTACCTTCAGTGCTAAAAAATCTTTCACTTTCAAATGAAGTTGGAGCACTCAAATATTTCAAAGCCAGTTTGCTGAATTTGTGAAGGCTTCCTTTGAATTTTTTCAACAAAGAAGTGGGTCATTGTCTCTTGGCAGCAGTGGCAAATTAAAATATTCTTCTAATTCTTTTGAATTAATTACTTTTGCTTATTCTTTTCTATCTTCTCTTTTCTGGAGACTTGCTCTTTATCATTTTTTCACTTACCACATGCTAATTCATCAAATTATAGTCTCAATAGACTAAGAAGTACAATGACTTTCACATCTTCTCAAGAAGTTGAAGACTTCTCATGAACCAGTTGTTGACTTGATGCATTGAGTCACTATTATACATTTCAACTAATGCCCATTCTTTTATCTTTTCTAACATATCTTTTTGAAATTTCATCTTACGTCTTGGATCTAACATTGAAGAGAAACAATGGCTCGTTTGTAAAATATGCTGAAAATAAAGCCTTTTTCATTTTGGCATTTTGTCTTACGTTCAATAAGATATAAACATATATGTAACTGTTTCGACTAGAAAAAAGAGCTATTTGATTAATTTTTTCCATTTTATAAGATACATAAAGTTCATAGTACTGATACTTGGGATATAAATTAGATTAGAAATACAGTAGCTTCCGCGACTTGCTTCCTCAGTAATTTTTTCAAAGTTGAGTCTTTAAAATAGTTTAATAAACAAATTACTTTTTTTTTTTTTTGTTTATGATATACAGACTATAGGACAAGTAACTACTAATACTCAGAGATGTTATCTAATAACATAGTGAGATAGGAGCTGGGTATTATGTTTGCGCTACCGCTTTACGGATTTAGTGTCAATGAAATAAATACTTTTAATGAAAAACTATAAAAATAAAAATAATGATACTGAATATCAGAAGTACATACTATTAAGAATTATACTGTAAATACGTATTTAGAATGATTCTGTAACTTAAAATATAATTGTGCATATACTTGCTTATTATAGAGACAGGATGATATAGATAAGCTGTTGTCAACAATCATCTCTACAGCTATTGAGTCATGTACAGATGTATTAAAACAATTTATTGTAGTAAAAAAGATTAACTAGACATATCTAAATGTGACTTATAGTTATTATTTAGTAGGTGTGTGCTAGATGAGCAAGATTCACGTAACCATACTCAAAAACAGAAAATTTTCGCCTGAGCTGAACAATATTTAATTACTTAACAATAAGGCTTTCCTCACTCCTGAGGGAAGTAGACTTAAATCATGATGCATATGATATTGTCCATAGACTCCTAGATATCGTCGTTTAATACGCTTACACTAAATTGTATTGCACTACTCTTATTATATATGAACCTCACCACTAAAGAAAATCATATCAACCCATATACGGAGCTTCCGGCCGACTCAGATTGTTGAAATCAGTTTTCTCGTGTTATAATAACTTTACTAGTCTAACGCCTGTTAGCTAGGTGCCTCTTAAAAGGGAGTATTAATTGGTGGATGGACGGCGTCAAATGGTACTGTCTAGTAGTTAATATTTGAAGCTAGGTGATTCTAAACGAGAGATCTCAAGTTTAATCTTTTGACTTTGATTACTTATATATATATAGCTTACTTCTGAAAATATATAATATCGGTATACGTAAATTATTTTTCAAGCAATAGTTATTCTGCCGAGCTTGAGTACAATTATTGTTAAGAAAGGATATATAGTTATTTTTAAGCAGTAACTACTTATATATGAAAATTACAACATAGTAACACAAAGAATGTAATAGGCTGTCACTAAGTCAACATATTTACATTTCTTACCAAAATCAAATATATAATTATGATTCTTTTATGATAAATAGAGATAGTTATATACATAATGATTACTCATATTATTTCCTTCTACCTCAAATACTTGCATTACAGGTAGAGTTGTAACTATAGATCTTGAACAGACTTTGTATATTCAAATGACTTGATCTTCTTAGCTGTAATTAATCCCTCTATTAATACATATTATTTACCATATAATTTAAATACTTATAATTTTCGTTATGAAATTGTTTTAGATTTTATCATATTGTGGTGGCAAGTTTAGTTATATACTAATTCATATTCCTACTCTCATAGAGATATTGTAATATGACCTAAGCAATAAAGTGCAAATCACTATGCACAAATAGTTTTAATTAATACTTTTTTCAATCGATTAAAATAACTAATGAACTGAAACAATGCCTGATAAGCGAATCTTGCTTTAATAATTTGTGTACTAATAGTCTAGAAATTTATTTAACAACTTATAACATTAAGTTATTTTAGATAGCAAAATTATTAGTAATAACTATTCTAAATAATATACTATATATAATTATAATATATATATATATACTATATTATATATATATATTATTATTATAATATATATTATATATATTTATATATTATATATAGTAAAACTTATGCTAGTACTTCCGCTAGATAGATTTAACGGTATATGGTTACGGTATAAGTCCCTATGGTCATAATTATTGAGATACTTTGATAAATGAAGACGCTATCTAAAACCATCTAATTATATTTGTGATTCTTATAAACGATATTAACTAATAGAAATTGTATCAAATGAAAGTTAAAAAATGGATCTTATAGACGATATATGAATGGCAACAGAGTAGGGTTGGTCTTCTCCCAACCAGACAATGCGCTTCATCAACGAGGTGATACTTGCACGCCTCGCGTATTTGGGGTGAAGAAAACCAACCTCTCGATAATATATATTTATCCGAATAGATTCAATAATATGGACACAACTCACTTCCATGCTCGAAATCGATATACCTACTATATGTAGTAACGAACCTATTTGTTAATCGCTATGCTATATTACAAGGTATGAGGAATATTTGCTTTTAACATGTGATCTGTATATGTAAGAAATTTTCCAATTTTTCAAAAATTAATGAAATTTTTTTATTGAAAACAAAGTATAATTTTTTATTTAATTTTTTATGTTACTTTTCTATATGAGCTGATAATAGTATCATTTTTCATCCCATAATGTAATCTCTTTTCAGTTGACAAATATGAAGCATATAGTAATTAATTGACGGGGCCCTCTATGCGCATGATGATTTTTCTTCAGCCCAGTATGGCCCGTTCTCTGTGAGCCGTGTGGGTTCTCTGAATCCTTGAAGAGGCAAGATTCACTGAGCAAATACCACAAAATAAAGATAGAATCAATAATATATATACCTAATTTAACCTGCCTCTCTGCATACGTTCATGTTCCTATCATATACCACAATCACTACACAAATAAGAATTAAGAGTGACATTGTATGTGAAGTCTATTAATTCCATAATGACATATAAATTATAAAATATTAATATTTATTATTATACATACATATTATATGATATATCCTTATATTAATAGGAATAATCAATAATGCATATGCATTTTTCGCCTATATTGAAACTATTATCTAGATAATCTAAGAGATTATATCTACTATATTCGTCCTAATGACTGGGGGGGTAAAGGTGTGTAATAATGCGGCTCAGTAATCAGAATAAATGAAGTAGAATGAATATGAATATCAGTCAATGTCTAGATACGTATATAATAAGATCAGCCTTGCTGCCGCCCTTTATATAACTCCATTATTAGTGAGCAATACGATCGCAGTCACTCACAATAATCCACTCTCAAAGAGTTCGCTCAGGTGATCGAGGTACCGGGCCCTCACTATAGGAATCATCGATTTATATGCGGTGGTTCATCCCTTGAGGTCCCACGGATGTGACTACTAACTCATATATTCCCCTTACAAAAAGCGCTCTACTCAATATCACTTAAGAATAGATATAAAGCTTACCTGGGAAGTGTATGGTTCTCCCAAGCCTGAATTCGCTACGTCTGTCATTCATCTGTCGCGTCACCTTCAGAATCCACCATGCTTAGTCTGCAACATGCATGGACAGATATACCGGGCTCCAGAATCTTTCCTCACGCACTGACCATCTTCACACATAATAAAAGTTGCGCATTTCAGAGTACAGTTTATAAAGACACCGCACTGAGTCTCACTCCTCTCATAGGGCAGACACACCAGGTGTCCAGCCTGTCCATTTTCATACCTCGCAGTTCTTTACCTGAGTCAATAGTGTTAACTCTATTGTAAATTATTCTCGCATATAATATCGCTGTAATTCTTCATCACACCATAAGATATCAATAAGAAAGAGCATTGAATGGTGAAGGTAAAAGAAACTACTGCTTATCTGGGTATTGACAAACACCGTAAAGCATGTGCGAATGCAGGTGACATACTATACTAGATGCTCTCTTTATCATACTTATGAGCACATAACACGTATCACTCCCAAAGAAAGCTGGCATTCGGAGAACAGCTTGAACTACATTAGCAAATGACGAGCTCACGCCTCTACACACAGGTCGCACATATACTCTCCAGACCAACAGGTGTCTATGCATGATCCTATATCCAGCTCTTGTCAATGTTATTATTATGGGTTGACGCGATGTGAGATACATAGCATCAATGAAGATCAGCATATTATAGTCCTAGCTTACCCTTAACCTCAATTATCAAATTAAATTAATCGATTATATACATTATTAATCAATCCTTTTATTCCAATACTCAAGTTTCTACTTATTAATTTGTGTGCGAGTTAGATGGTATGGGTCACACATATTTACTAACATCTACTCAATATAAAGCACATCGAGAAATTAAGCTATGGACAGTGCGCTCGAGCCACTCTGCGCTCGATGGGTCTGCCTTGAGTGGAGCTCGCAGTCGTTCACTTTTACTGTTCTTGACCAATCCATACTGATGTTTATTGTCTCAGGGAAGCAGATGGTTTCACAGAGTGTATATAGCGGAATCGGATATACTGCTCACTGCTCATCACTCGCAACATAGACGGCCCTGCGGATTTCACAAATCCGAGAGCAGGACCATGCAATAGACTCTCTTCTCCTTTCCAATTATCACTTCCTATACTTTACTGGTTATTATTCATTCAATGATATTTAATATTAGGTGTCAGTATCCTACTTCTCGGCAAGTATTTAACATAATCTATCCTGTATATCTCTCACATCTAGAAGGGATATGGTTGTGCACAGATGTGAACGCTGTGTACGTCATGCTCGCCTTGGAAGGGACGCTCAGTGTCTTGTATGAGGACGTAGATACATCTGGCGTAATCCGCGCAGAGACATTTTGGAAATAACGCGGTGGTGTGTTGTATCGTGATCCTAGTGAGTCTTAAATAATTTTCAGCTACTCTGGTTAGTCATTGGTGCGCTATCAATATTTGACCAGGTCTGCAGCGACTGACTCTGCGCTCGTGTATATTCAAATACCCCGGTGACGCGCAGTAAGCTCATCTATATACTGCTTGCGCTTTCACTCTATTTGACTCTCTACTCTGATATTAAATTTCTGGCCTACCATCGTCATAATAAAATGCTGTATATTATACTGCTCAATGATAATCAATGCACCATCTATCTCATTAACCCGTTATCATTCTACTCTCGGAGTATGTGGTATGTGTAGAGCAGTAGAAAGACTCCCAATGAAAACGTGCAATCATACTTCGGCCTCTTTTGGTCATCTAATTCTGCACCGTGGATGATTTCTGCAGCAGTCACAGTCATCTCTAGCTCCATTCTCCTCGGCTTCAACGAATTTCATGTCTCTCGGTACGCGGGTGAGTGCAGAAAAAGAGCATCACCGGACCATGGAATAGTGTCGACAAAATGAGATCCTAAGATCATTAAGTGTATAAGTCAGTAATGTGTAGCGACCACAATAGAGGCGAGCATTGTAATCTTCGGACATGAGCATTTCTGCACCCCTGTCGACTTTTCGTTAGCGGAGTGTAGATAGTCCTCTTATATAGGCTTAAATCTGCGCCGCTTACTCGCTCGGAGAACCGTGTAACTCGATTCGTGCACATTTTGGCTACGCACTGATACATAGTCGTGATATCAATATTACAGTCTCTCCTCACTCATGCATGAACGGCGCATAACTGTCTCAACCTCAAAGTTGCAAAACGAACTTCTCCAGCACCTCGCAACACACTGTAGCCTGTTCTGACCCTAAAAACTCTCGATGGAAGAAACACATATCTGTCGTAACGCTATTATTCTGTCGCCGACGTTGTTAAGTGAATCTATTTTCTGTTTTTCATGTCATGTCCCATAAATCTTAGTAAACTCTTCTTAACTCTCTATTCTACAGTACATCTCTAGAGTTTTCATTTCCACTATTATTATATTTGATCATTAGTATGGCTTTCGGACGCTCGAGGTCAATCACCTGGTGACATACATTTTCACCCTATCTAATATATATTATTATGGTCTTCTGCCTTAGGGACTAATGGGGAGTTTTTGAGTGTGCGTGCGCGCTTAGAAATCACAATACTTTGACCGGGTTACGGTGACACCGATCACTAGGCTTACTATATAATATAATAGCTCACTTCATTTGGGTTTCCTCCTCCTCTTTTGCTTATCATTGTCTTAGTATTTCTTCTCACCTCAGATGGCTCCATATCATATACACTACGTTATAGGAAGCGCTCCTCTTCTCCTATCCTGTTCATTTATAGTGGTGTTATACCTCGTCTAACAATGGTCGTATAGCTTCATACCTCACAACTTTATCTCTCTACTTCTTCCCTTAAGATGCTACATTGGGTGAAGTGCAGTGGGGTGTCGTCTACATCGTCTCATTCACTCTTATGGCCGGTGAGTACAGGAGCTAGACGATCAAAGTACGCTACTCCTTCTTGCAACACTCTGCATAACTTAACATACGATCGCGATGTACACACGCCCTTCATATCTCTTTGCATCCCTAGAGGAGTGGTGCCTGTCTGTTCTCGTCGACGCTTTATGATTAGATCAAATCTCAACTAATTCAGCGAATGCTAGGTATGGGATGTACTATGCGCGCGCATGCGTGGTGCGTATCGCTCTTCGAGTTCATCGCGTCTCGTATATCTCCATGGGTCTAACTGTGTAATAACCAATCAATGCTTCCTTCTACATCTCAATCTCAATGCATAACTCAATTCTAATCTAACCCTAGATCTTCTCATTCTGAGCTTTTCGCACTGTGAACTCAGATTATACCTTTTCTATCGCACGCACCTACGTGAACTAATGTCCTATAGGACTTCTTCGGTCTTATATACAACCCAACAATTGCCTTTGTATTAGCTCATCATTACACAAGTGTTGTATTGCTTCAAGGTGAGACACACCTCCTACAGCAAGCTTCGAGGAGCTCATCTGTTCAGGTTGCGCTCGGGACATTCAACTCAATTCTTATATCTACTGACATGTTACTCCACGTTATCACTTTAAAGGCTTCTCATACGCTCGACTCATATAGTATATTGAAGATACTTCGATATAATCACTCCTCATCTATTCATCTCTTTAGCACAGATCTCCGCGTTTCACATCTGTCTCTATTCCTGTGATACGGGTTTAGGACTCTCATAAAGCTATCAGTAGACTATAATAAATATATCAATTTCTGTTCTCAGTCATACGACGATGATCCCTAAGTCTCTCAGAACGTGTACATGTGAGCAAACATACTTATCTATTCATTTTCTATAGGTATCTATACTCTCTATCTTACCTCTATGCCGCGGCAGACTTAGCTCTCGCGGAGAGATGTTACTTTCGATCGCTTCTCTCGATACTAACCCTTGCGATCACCCTCAAGCTCTCTATGTCATTTGCTCGCTGACTATATTGCAAAATCCTATAAGCACTTGGTAAACTCCTTGTGGATATATGGTAGTCATCCTTCTCTATCAGATACTTTCTGTCCTGTGGAGCCAAAACCTTAGCTTCCTGTCTGCTTATCAACGCTCAGTCAACTGTAATTTAATATTCTTCTTTGCATTCATACTATGTAGTAACGAACCGCCGTCTGCTTGCACCTGAAAAGTTTCGCTACACTAGTTCGTAGCTTGGCACATGGGTTCTCTCCTAGTATTTTATTCTCTACTGCAACTCCACCATTCTCTGTGAGACAAGGGTCCATCACCGCCCGTAGAGTTATGTGTTCATTTACATCCGACATATTGACCAAATATGATAGTATAAAGTAGGAGTAAGAATGTTTAATCATGATGACTGGTGGTCGATTATGCAATTGAGGAATGCTATGACGATAACGGTTAAAAGTAGAAACAAGCAGAGACACTAGCTCTGTTGATAAGATCTTGTTATTACTAAAAGCCAACCTGCATGAAGATTGTTCACAAGAAAGGAGTATTCTGGAGATTATATAAGTAGTATGAAAAAAAAGAATAAATTATAGAGGTGCATAAGTAGGAAAGGAAAAAGCTAGGTAAATGGTACAATTATGAGTAGGAGGATAGATGAGGATTTATAGATAAAGGAATACGCAAGCTCTTCTGAGAAGGAAGATCATACAAAAGAGGTATAGAATGTGAGATCCCTAATCAGAGAATCTGACTTAGAATAGATGAATATGGGAGATCGGCGTAGGGGCTGAATTCGGGTCAGCTGGTGATGCATGAGGGAATGAAGTAGGAACGAGGGAGATAGTGAGTACGGAATCACTTTGATACTATTATAATATAGTATCCGAAATAATGTCTGAATAATATTGGAGCTAGTAAATGAAGGGTGATAGGATTCACAATTATATTTAGGCTCTAGTAGGCTATACGCCAGTTATTTCACCCCACTATATATAAACCATAGGACTATAAAATTCGGAATTTATCCTGTAGCAATCATAAACATATATAATATTAGTATATAGCGATTTTGAGACCTATATTACAACTCAAAACTGCAATAGCTTTATTTGGCCCTCACCACTAATACTACTGATCTGTTTTCTCACTAGGTAGTATTTTTTATCCTGTGTACTAGTAAACTCATATACTTCAAATAATTATTATATACCTTTTTTCAAATAATAAACTCACTTGATTATTTTATATGACATTACTTCCGTTTAATCGACCTGCACAGATGTCTATTTATTGAATGCCTCAGCAATAGCCGTACAAGTGGATTCCAGATAGTTCTCACTGAATTCACACATCAGACGGTGAATAGGTTTTCGGTATTATGTCTCTTAACGAAATATAGTCAATGCTTAGCTCTATCTTAACCAATAGCATATTCATTATGGGTTGCATTGTGGAATATGCTCAGAATGTGATAAGCAAATTACCAAAGAACGTTCTTCTATTGAAAAACTTTGTCACATCTCTATGAGCTATACTGTGGTAACTTCTTCAAAAAAGGGTTGTGGATCAGAGTCAGAGCTGTTAATTTATGATTTTTATTTCTCGCAAGTTTTATGAGATCTTAATGTGACGTCATCGCCGTGTCAGTCCAATTTGATCCATCATAACTCTCAATCATATTATTATTATGGATTATTGAAATATTATGAAAAATTGCGACTAAAAATTATAATATGATTCAAAAATGTAGAAATATTGATATATAATATATATATAATTTATTTTTTTTCTATAGCTTAATGCCGATCAATATATCAAGATTATTCATGGGTGACTTGTATCAGTCGGTAGCCTCGTAGACTACTCACCTTATTTATTTTAGCTTTATGTATATTTTTGTATATAATACTCACAAGAAAATTTTTAAAATTTTTTAACCAAAAATTTCTTTTTTAAAAATTTGTTCCATCAGTAAATAATCAACAAAAGCATAATGCTATTATACAAAGAAAATTTTCTTACAGTAGAAAAATGTGCCTCACTGCCGTCCTGACTACATATATTTACCCTGAATATTTCATTACTCTACTTCCGTCACCCGAACCGGATTAATAAAATTATCGCAATTTTTCTCAATATTACAAAATTAAAAAAAATGATGTGTTTGGAAACTATGAGAATTCTACCACGCATGATGACTTTCAAGGAACAGACTTACGCAATACACCGAAAATAGAGAGAGATAACTTCATATTGTGAGCGATAGTGTATGAGAAATTATATGTATGGAATGCACATAACTATTATGTCATATTCTAAGATTTTGTATAGTCTCTCATTTAGTGTGCGAAAATTCTGAGAAAGATGTAGGCCTACGAGAAGAATCGATACTAATAATATACAGTGGAGTGCTATGCTGTATGATAGAGAAAAATTAGAGAATTTTGTATATATATATGTATAACTGACAAGAACCAGACCGAAACAGCGATACCGAGACAAGAGTATTTAAGATTGGATACCAGGAAGAATGTCTCTCAGCCTGTGCTTGGTGTACGAAACGGGTAAAAATCGCTCACTCTCTCGACTACACTCTCCGACAGTGGGTTAGGGTCGCTCCGACTTCTTGACGTTGGTGTAGAAGTCGGGGGTTCCTGCCACCCTCCTCCACGGGGTATGAAACGTCCCCGAGGTGCTCTGCACGTCAGACGAGTGGACTGCTACGCCTGCACAGAGGATGATAAGTGAATTAGTGCGCTTCATGATTTACTCACCATAGATTCTTTTAGGTTTCGGGTTCATAGCAGAAGGTATATATCGTATGTATATGGTGTAGATAGTGAGATGAGGTCATAAGAGTAAAAAGAAAAAAAAAGTTAGTCAAATTTGGACCTATGAAAAGAATGAGTCATATAGGACGTACAATACAATTGGCACCACATAACACTGCTGCTGTATATGTATTAGTTTTCGATGATATATTCAAATTAGTGAAACTTCATTTGAGTTGTTGAGATATGATACGGAAGCGAGATTTGGTGATTATGATTTAGAATTTAGGAAGTTGTGTAATAAAGGTCGATTTATATATATAGAGTAAGGTATTATAGTATCCAAGTAGATTGGGAGGATAGATGAGGATATAGTTAAATAGTTACTATACTCTTATTATATAATGGAGAGTAATAGGATAGATAATATATATATGATATACTATATATATTATATATATATATATATATATATATAGATTTATATATATATATATTAATATATATATAAATGTGATATTTAAATAATTATCCACAAATATCTCATTCCATATCTCAAAAACTACAATAGTTTCAGCGAAAAGGAAACATTGTTGGAATCCTGGCAAAATTTTAGGGCGGAAAATGTGAAAAAAAAAAAAAAAAAAAAAAAAAAAAAAAAAATTTAAAAAAAAATCATATTCAAAAAACTACAATAGCTACAGCGAAAGGAATACATTTTTGGAATCCTTGTAAAATTTTAGTTAGGAAATGTAAAAAAAAAAATAAATAAATAAATACAATAAATATTGGCTATTTTTTTTTTTTTAGGAGCAGAGGAATATAATATATATAAGTATATTATATATATATATAAGGTTATTACAGGGGCAATGTAGGGGGCTCGAAGCCCGACGGGGACACACGGCGGGGGGACGTTTATCCATACCGCGTAGGGGAGGGGCGGAGAACCCCCGCGACGCACAAATACCAAAGAGCGGGGGTTTTCCGGAGACCCTCCTCGGAGGGGGGGAAGTTAGTCGGCTAACCCGTAGTACCCGACGGAGGCCAGAGCGAGACACCGAGCCCATGCCATCGGTGCGGTATACCGTTGGGGTATTCTTTTGAAAAATTCAAAAAAAGCAAAATATGATATAGAAAAAAAAACTAGACGTGATGTGCAAAAACGGATTGCACTAGAATAGGGCTATCTGCCTCATATACTATAATTATTAGCAAATAATATCTTTATTTTTTTATTTTTTACATTTTCCTAGCACTAAAATTTTACCAGATTCCAAACATGTATTCTTTTTTCGCTGTAGCTATTGTAGTTTTTGAGATATATTTTTTTTCTTTTTTTTTTTTTTTTTTTTTTTTTTTTTTTTTACTAAAACAATTGGACCAGCATCCACAATGTATTCCTTTTCCCTGTGGCTATTGTAGTTTTTGTATATGGATTGATGATAGTTGTCGCTCTAAAACAAATTATATATATATATATATATATATATTAATGCCGAAAAAGAAAAAAATATTTTATTAATTGTTAATAAAATAATTCAAATTATCATCTTACGCCATATTAGTTTGGAACGTCCTCTGGCAGCGAGACTCCTTCTCCTCCTTCTGACAAAAATTAAATTAAAAAAATAAAAATTAATTAACCCATTCAGGACTAACAGTACTTTAAAATACCCTCTTTTAAAAAGACTGTTAAATTTACTATTTTCGTAATTACATTCTTATGTAATTATGCTCAAGAAAGGATGATTTTTTTTTCAAGTGATATCTGGCATCTATTATTCAAATGTAAACTTTAAATATATTCGGTTTTTCTTAGATCAAGTCTCAAATCCCTCGTCTGTCAAACTTTGTTGGTGTGTTTGAGTAAATTTTTATAGTGTTGAAAGGTAAGTTCTGATATTTTAATTAAATTACTTTTTAGATATAGATATACTGTATATTAGATATAGAATAATTTAACACTGAAAACAAATTCAAATTGAATTATTTTTTATTAATATAATTATTTTGTTACTGGCTTTTCAAAGAAGCGTCAGTTAGGAGTTTGCAAATTTTCATTTTCTTTTAATTGGAAACTATTATATTTGATTTTAATTTCTAGATATTTTTGAATAATTACCTGATCTTATATATATATATATATATATATATTGATATATATTTTTATAATATATATATATATATATATATATAATATATATTATATATATATATATATATATATATATATATATATATATATATATATATATATATATATATATATACTATATATTTAGTATATATATATAATAATATAAGTATATATTAGATATTATATAGATATATATATATATAAAAATATATATATAGTATATATATATATACACGAACTCTTTCAACAGCTTCCTCTCTCTCTCTCTCTTCTCTCTCTCTCTCTCTCTCTCTCATCTTCTCAATTCGAATTCTACTCTCCTCTCTCTCTCTTCGTCTCTCTCTTCCTCTCTCCTCTTTCTCTCTCTCTTCTCTCTCTCTCGTCTCTCTTCTCTCTCTCTATCTTTCTCTCTCTCTCTCGTCTCACTCTCTCTCTCTCTCTATATATATACTATATTAATTATATATTATAATATATTTATAATATATATATATTATATTATATATATATCGTATCTGCTTTATATTATTGTATACATTAGCATACTCACAGATTTTGGAATCCGCATCACATCCACATTCGTGACATCACTATATATATATATATATATATATGAGTATATATATATATTATATATTATATATATATATATATAATATATATAGATATATATATATATATATATATATATATATATATACTATATTATTATATATAATATTATATAATATTCATACCATATAAAGTGTTTTATAGAAGAAAGCCGATACAAATTGATGGCAATGTGATGGCTCTTTTGAATGAAGATTCCCTCCGAACTTGAAGAGGCAACGGGACCAAGAAGTGCGAACTCTGAAGCTGGAGAGCTGTTCAAGGATCGTTTAAAAGAATTATAATTTCTATTCAACCAGCACGGGAAAATCCAGATGTAGAAAGATTTTAAACTACCGTGAGAACATTACTGTGCACATCCAACTGAATTTTAAGACTGTTTCTAGAATATTCGCAACTGTTTCAGGGAATATTTTTGATATATGGTCCTGCAATGTGTGGAATGTGTTTGGCATATGTTACCAAAATCTTTCAAACGAATAACCCTAAAATAACAAAAAAAATAAAAAAAAAAAATAAAAAAAACACTCACTGGATCAATAATGATAATTATCATTGTTAATCCTGTACGTGTTGTTTTTTGTTGTTATTTTCGGAGGTTATTCAGCAAGAACCGTTTGAGATGTTAATACATAATAGTCAAACACGTTCCCACAATTGCCAGGGACAATATATCAAATATTCCCGAACATTGGGAATATTCTAGAAACATTCTTAAAATTCAAAGGGGATGTCGTCGCAGACACTCGCTCTCTCAGGTAGTTAAATGAAAGGTGCTTTCAATGTTTCTTATAACCATTCTTGGAACAAATTTAATATCACAGAGATCTTTCCAAGAAATTCTCAAATATTCCTGCCGGATGTCCAAGGGAATCTTCTCAGGTAGTTAAATGAACAGATCTTTCAATGTTCTTATAATACATTCCTTCTTCGACATGATAATAATATCACTGGATCTTCCCAAGAAATCTTAATATTTCCTAGCGGATGTCCAGGAACTTCTCAGTGTAATACACAACAGAGCGGACATTCAAGTTTCACATGTAACATTCTCAGAACATAAACTTGGACAACATTTGAGTATTTGTGACAGGAACATTATTACATCCGCGAGGATGTTTTAAGAGAATATTCTCAGAATATACTTTGTGCTATG
>JABUQX010061501.1:27500-29945 GCA_015478945.1 Trachelipus rathkii
TGCAACAGGCCCGTAGACGACCCCTGATATATGAATGTTATATTATATATTAATATATTTATATAATAGTAATATATTTATATATATATATATATAATATATATATATTATATTAACTATCAATTATCACTATATTATATATATAATTAGTATATATATATATATATATTATATATATATATATAATAGTTTATATATATATATAGGGTGTGGAAAAAACCATGTTTTTTTAAAAAAAACACAAAATTCATTGTTTTTTTTAAATCAAACCCTGATGTGAATCGTTTTTCTGTTTTTTGGGGGGTTTTTATGCTATTTTGATGGTTTTAATGTGGTTTTTATTGGATTTTAATAGATTTTAAAGGCAAAATACACTACTATGGAGAACTGTTATAACAACATGTGCTAGCACTATTTTAAAATTCCTCTAATAAATTTCTTTCTTTAGATTCTTAAATTTCAAATTTTCTTGAGAACTGTAAACTGGGTTAAATTATTATTCTTTTTGTTTTTTAAATAAACTCATAAAGTAAAAATAAGAGGGTATATTATTAATATATAAACCCTATCTGAAAAAAAGGTTATACTTTATTATTTTACCAAAAAAGAAAAAAGTTTATTTCAAATTAACTTATAAACGATATACATGAATTTTATTTACCCTTTAGTATTTGAATACTAGGATATATATATATATATATAGATACAAGTTATATATATAATTATAATATATATATATATAGTATATATATATATATATATATATATATATAATATATATATATATAATATAATATATATATATATATATAAGTACGCTATAAGAGAGAGAGCAGAGAGAGCGAGAGAGAGAGAGAGAGAGATTCCATCATAAAAGTCGAAAACTGAAATTATCATTAAGAATTTAATACAAAAAAACTAATTTCCCTGCTTTTAGCTGTTCCCACTATTTCTAATGTTGCTTGTGGCAACAAGTCAAAGTTGAAACACCTTTAAAATTAAGATGTTGTGCGACTTTGCCTGACATTGATGCTTACAAAATTTAAATGAAATTCTCTCTATCTTTTCTTTGAGCAGATTGTACCAAGATGAAGGAAGTCACTGATGACAACAGAGACTCTAATCAAATAGGTAACTTTTATGAAATGGAGGAGATTTGCTCTTAATTTTATTCATAAATTTCCACTGCTTTTGAATACTCATCCCCTGGAAGTACTGTGGTCTGTATCTTTGGTACAATTATGCCAATAGTGAGCTTCTCGTTACTGCTGATGAAACCTCCTTTTTTTACCTCTTTGCTTAAACGTCATGTTCTGTTGAGTGGTGACTTCAGCTGTTCTAGCTCCTGTTAATATTTTCCAAATATAACAACATACAACTTTAGTTTTACAGCTCATTGCCTTCTACTTGGTTGATGCTGTTGGACACACTGCAACAAATGAGTTTTATTATAATCTTTTGAAATATGGAAACTATTGGAATTAAAAGAAATTTAGAGGTCGAAACAAGAATCATGTTTTTAAACATGTTAATTTACAAATATATTATAAATATTACATAATAATATTTTCCTATTTACCTTATATAATGAAAGTATCCTAAGTATAATCTCATAATTGTAAGTGTTTTACCATCTTATCAGTTTTTTTTTTTTTTTTTTTTTTTACGTTGTCACCCACCACTCACGGGCAGAGCCCATTCAGGGAGGGGGTGTTACACGCCAAATTTGCATCCGCTACGCAAATTACTCAGATGAGCACAGACGCAGGGCTTAAAGTGAGGGAGATTAAAATTCGGTAGGAAACACAGAAGATGGATAAGAATTATTCCAACGAACAGAGGTGGCAGGAAAGAAGGAAGCCACGCAGCGAACTGCCTGGAGGTACCAATATCTACACAAAACTATCGTGAGCAAGACACAGCAACCCCTTGTGGCTACGAGGGCGACGTAAAGGTGGTGGTTACGCACGAGTGGTAATTTCCTCGAACACCCTTCCGCTACGATACCTTAGAACAGAGATAGAGCACCACATCTCGCCGCAGGAGATAGAGGGTCCAAGCGGAAGTGGAAGTAAGAACGTTGTTATACAGCTTTGCTTTTGACTCGACCCCGTACAAGCCGGGTGAAACCAGCCCCCCCCAGTAATGAGAACAGTACTCCATACAAGGGCGGATGAAGACCCTTGCATAAGCTGGAGTAAACTGAGAAGAGGAAAAAACGTCTCGCAGTCTAAACAAAACTCCAGTTTCTTTTGAGGCCGCCCTAGCAACTGTTGGGATGTGGAGGTTTCCAAGAGCATTTTTTTGTTTATGTTGAGGCAAGGATGTTTATATTGTCACAGGAAGATGACGAGAGATACGTCGAAAGAGATAGGAAAGTTAGAAGGTGTTTTAGAGAGGGGAGATTTGTAGAAGTATGAGTTTTTAAAGAATTAAATTTCACAA
>JABUQX010061502.1:0-5000 GCA_015478945.1 Trachelipus rathkii
CTGCTCTAAACTTTACACAAATCAAATAAACTTTCATAATTACCCAACAAAATATTACAGAGATCTATTTCCGAAGATAAAGAAAATCCAGTAATAAATATTAATTTTAATAGTATAAATACATTAGCCTCTTTAGATTCTGTATCTGGAATATCTGGAATTTCCCTAAATACTTATAATAAATTTTTAGACATGGACCGTTCATTTAAATTAAAAAACTAACAAAATTTCTGGTATTTCAGGCAATGATTTAAAGGTTTAAGGGAAAATTTTGGTCTGTTTAAACATTGAGCAAACTAAATTAAAACATGAAATCTTTATCTTAGAGAAAACCCAATTTCCTGGTGACATATTAATAGGTAGAGATATTTTGAAAAGATTAGGAAAAGTCCCACTAGATTTAGAACACGGAAGTGTACATAAAAATAAGTGTAAATTACCAATTATTAACTTGAATAATCAAGTCATACTGTTTTAATATTAATAAACAAAATATAATACCTAAAGAGAAAATACTTATACAATGAAAAATATTACCCCTCCCCCCCGATCCTTTGTAATGACTTTTGGTATAGTAGACAAAAGTTGAAGAATAAAAGTATAGTTATTGAACACAAATTGTAGGATGGAAGGTATAAAGGTAGGAAACATTATTAAAAGTACCCTTCACAGTTGCCAAATATTTAAGCCATGAAGTAATATTAAATAAAGAATTGATTGGAGATGTTTATCCATTTGAGGAGCATGAGATAAAGATACCAAATATGAATAAAAATAAGAATTTTGATTTATCAAGTTTGGAATTAAATAATTTAGACATTAATAAACAATTAAGATTAATAGAAATTAGAAATAATATAGAGCATTTGCTCAAACTCCAGACGATAGGCTTATGTAAATTAAAAAAAAAACAAAAAACAAAATTGATACAGGGGAAACTAGATCAGTTCATACTCCACAATATCGTTTTCTCTATTCTACAAAAGAAACTATGCAAGAACATATAAATAAAATGCTAGAATTGGGTTTGATTGAAAAGTCTACTAGTCCATGGTGTAGTCGTTATATTAATGGAAAAATCAGACAATACGCAAAGAATTTTTCTACGCTAGAAATTTAAAGGCTGCAACTAAAACTGAAGTCATGACTATGCCAAAAATATATATGAAATTCTTACTTCTTTTAATGGGTTTAAGTACTCTACAGTATTAGATCATTTGAAAGGGTTTAAGCAAATATTAATTGAAGATGAGGATAAACACCAAAATAACTTCATAGGCCCCGATAATAATACATATCAACAAGTCAGAATGTGTTACGGCTTAGTTGGTGCACCGTTCACCTGGTGTAGCACTCTTTCTGACATTTTAGGAAAATTCTGTGTAACATACAAGAATGATTTGATAATATACATTCCTACTTTTGAACAACATTCAGATCAATTAGAACAGATATTAAGAATATATAAGGAATCCAGACAAATTATCTTTAAAGAAATGTAAATTTTCTCAAAGCTCTGTCAAATATTTAGGACATATAGTTTAGAGAATGGAACACAAATAGATCTTATAAAAATCCAAGGTATGATTTATTTTAGTACACCCACTACTGTTAAAACAGTAAAAAGAATCCTGGGTAGGGTATCTTATTATAGAAATTTCATTAAAAATTTCTCAAATATGCTCGCCACTCACTAATTTAGCTAAGAAATATTCAAAATATATCTGGACTGAAATTGAAGATAAAGCTTTAAACAAAATGAGTGTTGCTCTCATCTTCACCTATTCTATTTTAACAAATTCTTGGTTACATACCGACGTAACTAATGTCGCTATAGGATCTGCAGTAACCCAGGAAGTAAACGGAATAGATAAACCTATTGCATACTTTTCTAGGAAATTATCTTCATCAGAACAAAATTATAGTATACTACAGAAAGAGAAGCTTTAGCTTTAGTTAATTAAATCTGTTAAACATTTTGATTACTATTTATATAGTTATAAATTTACTGCTATAGTGCATTATCAAGCATTGAAGTATTTATTTAAATTTAAACCGTCTACTTTTAGAATTGCTAGATGGGCACTTTCACTTTCAGAATTTAACTTTGATATAAAATTTAAATCCGGGAAGGAACACATACTACCAGCTAATCTCGGTAAAAGTAATAGAAAGAAAAAATCCAGTAAGTGACACCTCTCAAACTCTTAACTCTGAAAAAATTAGCAAAGAACAATTAAAAGACTTGAATTGGAGAAGACTTACAAATTATTTCGAAAATGGTAATGTTGGAAAAATTTCTAAAGGCTTAAATTTATTTAACTTCACTATGATAAGGGTTCCCTTCACATATTCAAAGGGATAAAAATATTAGATCATATAATGAAACAAAGTTATTCCTGAATCCCTAATTCCCATAGCTCATTACGTCACACAAGACTCACTTAAATTTCCATTCAGGTTTTGTTAAAACTTTCAAAAAATTAGAGAATCTTTTTTTTTGTCTAATATGTCCCAAGATATATAAAAGAAACAAATTATTTGACATGCCAAAATTATCTCCTTATAAAGTAATTAAGGCTCCCCTTCCAAATTATGATTTGGAAAATTATTTATCCTTTGTGACTTTAGCATTAAATACCTCTTTCCATTCAGGAATCGATGAAATCCCTTACTTCCTTTTTGGAAGGGATTCTACTTTACCATTATATGATATAATAAAAAAAGCTAAATCTTTTACTCCTGAAAATTCTAATTATAAAGAAAAATTTTATTCAAAAAGTATAAAGTATATAACCAAAATCAAAGAAAATCGTTACAAAAATCAAATGAAAAAAAATATTTCAGACCACAAAATTCTGATCAGAAAGATTGTTTATTCGAGTCACAGTGGTGGTCACCAATCTTGTACTAATTAATTAAGATTAGCACAAGGAAAATTAAAGATGATTGTCACTTCTTATATTTATTGCTTAATACTAATTAAATCAAAGTTTTAGCACAAGTGAAATTTATGGTTCAAATAATATGATTTATATTCTTAAAATTATGCCGTTAAATCTATATCTAAATAAAAAATAATAAATCAGTATTATATATTAAAAACGTATTAATTAAATCTCATATTTAAGTTTTCAATAGAGTAAAAATTCAAGTTGGTATCTGATGGGAATAATTTTATAAAAATGTAAATACTTCTACTAATACTCTCTATAAATGTTCAATGAATTCAATCTTCATACTATACTACCTAATTTCACTAATTAAATATATCAATAGATCACTAGATCAATCATATTATTATTCAATAATAATAATCATTATCTACCTCATTTCTTCAGATTATCTACTCATCTCATATAATATAATAATTATCCTAATAAAATAAAAATATAATTTACCTATTTAAAAAGTGAATCAAATATATGGGGATATATATAAAATATTCGGGGTAATAAAACAGATTAATAATACACAATATTTTGGTTAATGTGTATTTATACTTTTTTGGGTTACATTATATTACATATATCATATTCGTTATTTTAATACGTCTTTTATAATGCCTAATTATATCATTATTAAGTGTTATGAACGAAGATAACGTTTATATCATTATGGAGTAATTTTAAATATACCCTCATTATTATTTGGCATATACTTAATTGAAATTAGTAATAAAATAGGATCACATATTAAGATATTACATTAATCAATCATTTTTATAAAATAACTATCAAAGAAATACAATCTAACTAAATTGTGGTTCTACAAGAACATCTTGTTATAATTTACATTAAATTAATATAATATATTAGGTGATCTATATTAATAAAATTACAGTAGAGCCATATAGAACTTTATTAGAGCAGTCCAAATTACGATATATAGTATTATATAGAGTAAGTAGATAATAAAAATAAAGATATTATTTTCTCTGAGAATTTTGTTTTTCACCCTCCAGTAATATAAAGAATATGAAAGCATATCGATGGTAAGAAACAGAATACTATGTCTTACTCAAAAATGTTCTAGAAATCTATGAAAAAGTATTGAATATTGGTATTTATTGACCACCTAAGACGACACTTATATTCTTCTTATATTAATATCTTAAAATAATCTGCATCTCATCTATTCCTAAGATTATATGATAATTATTACTCAGTCTAAAATTCTGACTCAAGTAAATATGTTATAAGCACTGATTGACAATTTATATAAAATAAATAATGCATCTAAGATTGGACCAATAGAAATAGGTAATCTCTGGAAGAGAATATATATTAACACAACACTCATCAATTAAACGTGTACTTTACCTTCGTTTGTTATATATTCTAGTTTTGTTACATATAACTACAAACTTCTGGGGCCTCACTTATCTCAGCTGGCTGTATATTTATATTATCTATTATAGTTTAATTCTTATTAGCTAACACTTCAGTTAGTATATATTTTGGTGGGAATTATATCTAATAGATATTTTGATAGCCCATTTATCTAGACTAATGGAGATTACGTAATTAAGAACTGACAATAGGTATAAAAAATTCGAACTTGAGTAATGAGCAATTAGTATAGATATAATTATTTGAACCACAATATTATTAGTTATATAAAAAATATATGGTATCTATCAGTAAAATGTAATATAATTAAATATTATGATGATAATAATACGGATTTATTATAAATAATTATATAACATAATAGAATCTAACATATTAAATTGTGAGAAAGATTGAGAAATGTGGATTAGTTTGTTTATTTGGTGATATAATATTTAATACTCACTAATAAGAAATGGCTACATCTTCGTGCAAATACGTTAAATCTTGAGAGGAATGTACTCGAACTATAGGCACTTATATATTAATTAACTATTATTTTTAAAAAAAATTATAATACTATTATTTTTATAAAATATAAGAGAACTATACTACTTGGTGAATTAATATTTAGCGTATAGTATTATTTAGATTGATATAAAGTGTGTT
>JABUQX010061502.1:22500-33033 GCA_015478945.1 Trachelipus rathkii
GAGGAGCACTAGGAAGTTGATATATGGAATGGCTAAGAGATTAAGAACAAAAGATGAACCTAACACGAATGTGATATTCAACAAAGATAGAGAACCAATAGTGGATAGTGAAAAGGTCGAGGAGATATGGACAGAATATTTTGATGAATTATTAAATGTGGTGGACAACGAGGAATATATGGAAGAGGATAACCCACAAATGGAAGACCGAGAACAGGATGACTTGGAACCGATACATGGCGAGGAAGTGAGACAAGCTATAAGAGCCTTAAAGAATGGAAAGAGCCCAGGAGTCGATGGACTAAATAATGAATTATTCAAAACAGGAGAAGGTATGGTGGCATGGATGACAGAACTTATAAATTGTATATGGAGAGAGGAGAACATACCGTCAGATTGGAGAAAAGCTGTGATATGTCCAATACATAAAAAAGGAGATAGAAGAGAATGCCAGAATTACAGAGGAATAGTGTTGCTGTTGAGTGCATATAAAATATACGAGAGAATAATAGAGAAAAGACTTCGGAGAGAATTAGAGGGAAAGATTGGAGAGTGGCAACACGGATTCAGGCCAAATAGAAGTGTAATTGACTTGATATTCTCTTTAAAAATGATAGTGGAGAAGAGCATAGAATGGAATAAGGTAGCCAGTATAGGGTGGATGGTTAAACCATTTTGTTTAAACCATTGGTTTAAACCAATGCGTTTACAAAAAAAAAACCACATAAAAAAAACCAATGGTTTAAAACATTAAAAAAAACCATGCATAAAATATTTAAAATGTATTTATTAACAGTTTTCTATAGCATGTTGATATGGTTTTTTCATGTTTCAATCGAAGAGTAACTGAAAGGCAATAAAAAATTTTCTGCGAATTTTATTATTGTGAGAAATGATATATATATATATATATATATATATATATTATATTATATATATATATATATATATATATATATATATATATAATATATATATATATATATATATAATTATATATATTCTTTATATATAAACATGTTTAAAAAATGATTCTTGTTTCGAGCTCATGAGGATTTCATTTTCTACCCACCGATGCCACATTTCAAAAGATTGTAATAAAACTCAATTTGTGGAGTGGGTGGCCACAGCATCAACCAAGCTAGAAGGCATTGACTGTAAACTAAGTGATGATGTTTATATTTGGAAAAAATATGATAGGAGCAAGAACAGCCCTTATCCAGCCACTCCACAGACAAGATTTAAAACAAAGTAAGATGGTGGTACTCATCAGGCAGTAACAGAACTCATTATTAGGCAGTCAATATTATTAACCACAAGATATCAGATCACAGTACTTCCTAGAGGATGAGTATTCAAAAGCAGTGGGATTTATGGAATAAAATTAGAGCAAATTCTCCTCCATTTCATAAAACTTACCTATTTGATGAGTCTCTGTTGTCAGCATGACTCCTTCATCTGATTACAGATCTCTTAAAGAATTAGATGAAGAAGGTCAATATAAAAATATAAAGCATACTTGTCAGCAATTCATCAACGCTAATGTTGAAGGTATTTTCGAACTTCGTGGACTGTGCACAGCAAAACATTAGAAAATAGTTGGAAAACAGCTTAAAGCAGGAAAATTGTTTTTGTATAAAAATCTTAATGATAATTTCAGTTTCGACTTTTTAATGATGAATCTCTCTCTCTCTCTCTCTGCTCTCTCTCTCTCTCTCGTCTCTCTCTCTCTCTCCTCTCTCTCTCTCTTCTCTCTCTCTCTCTCTCTCTCTCTCTCTCTCTCTCTCTCTCTCTTCTCTCTCTCTCTCTCTCTCTCTCTCTCTCTCTCTCTCTCTCTCTCTCTCTGCTCTCTCTCTCTCTCTCTCTCTCTCTCTCTCTCTCTCTATATATATATTAATATATACTATATAATATAATTATAATATATTATTATATATATATATATATATATATATATATATATATATATATATATATATATTCCTAGTATTCAAATATAAAGGTAAATAAGAATTCATTAGTATATCATTATAGGTTAATTTGAATAAACTTTTCTTTATGCGTTTTTTTTTTTTTTTTTTTTTTTTTTTTTTTTATGAAATAATAAAGTTATAACTTTTTTTTTTCAGATAGAGTTTATATATATTATAATATACCCTCTTATTTTTACTTGTGAGTTTATGTAAAACTCAAAAAGTAATAATAATTTATTATACCAGTTTACAGTTATCAGAAAATTTGAAATTTAAGAATGTTATAAAGAAATTTATTAAGGAATTTTTAAAATATTGTTAGCACATGTGTTAACAGTTTCCGATAGTGATTTTTGCCTTTAAAATATATTAAAACCAATAAAAACCACATTAAACCATAAAAATAGCATAAAAACCCACAAAAAAAAAAACAAAAAAAACCATTTGTTTATTTGGTTTATTTAAAAAACCAATGGTTTTTTGTTTTTTTTAAAAAAACATGGTTTTTTTCCAACCATAAGGTAGCATATATCGCGTTTATAGATCTAGAGAAAGCTTTTGATAGAATCACAAAGAGAGAGATTGTGGATGGTGATGGAAGACCTTGCATATGGAATAAATATAAGAAGCTGATAAGGATAATAAGGAATATGTATGAAAACCCCATAAACACGGTAGAACGGAGATGGGAATAGGAGAAATGGTTTAAAACGAAGACTGGAGTAAGGCAGGGCAGCGTGCTGTCCCCTTTACTTTTTGCATTATATCTGGACACACTGGCTAAGGAGGATATGTGTAAGAGAGGGATAGGGAATACACCTTTGTATTATGCTGACGACGCGGCTGTGGTGACAAAGGAACAACACGAACTACAAGCTGCTGTGAATTCTTGGAATGAAGTTATGATGGAGTGGGGAATGAAAATAAACAGGGAGAAGACGGAAATAATGACGATATCGAGACAGGGAGAACACGCGGAGATATGGATGGAAGGTACACAGTTAAAAGAGACCAGCAGATTCAAATATCTAGGAGTAATATTCAATGAGAAAGGATGGATAGATTCAGAACTGAGAGAAAGAATAACAAAATATTCAAAGAATGTGGGAATGTTGTACCCATTGATGATGCAGAGAGGAGTGCCAGTAGAGGTAAAAGTGACTATATATACAACTATCCTACGACCAATATTACTATACGGGTCGGAATTTTGAGGGTGCTTAACACGATGCAGAAGAGTAAAATAGAAGCTGCGGAAATGCGAGTGTTGAGATTAATAAGAGGAGTAACGCTGAGGGACAGATGTTAGAGTGACGCGAATAAGAAGAAGAGCTCGGAGTCCGCCAATAATGGAATGTATGAAAGAAACCAGGCTGTAGCATGGTATCGGTTGTGAGAGAATGGAGCGACGTTAGCCCATCCCCCGAGAACCACTACTTCCAATCTGCAGAACACCTATCGAAACGCAGACCAGTGCAAGACCAAAGCAAACGCAATGCGAAGGATGCTGTCGAAGAAGCATTACGTCGGGCGAGAAACGATGCGAAATGTGAGGAAAGACGGCACTGATCTTGAGCCGGACGTCCCTAGGCAGGAATTTCTGGAGGAGCAACACTTGACAGGATCTACCTAACAAGATGGATGTGTGAGAAAGGTGAGCATAAATATATATATTAGTGATTGGACGATTATGAAATTTTTGCCCGAATGACGATGACGAGGACGATTTGAGCAAAATTTCACGATGACGTGGACTCAATGACCGCATGACGATTGACGATTAATTGAAAAATTTTTTTTTTGATTTCTCTCTCTCGTTCTATCTCTCTCTCTAATATATATACTATAATATATTATATACTATATATATATAATATATACTATATATAATATATATAACTATTATATATTAATAGATATATATCTATATATATATATATATTATAAGCTGTAGACAGGGGGTCAGGGGTTCAACCTCCCGAAATTATTTTTAGCGATGATCAAAATTTTTGATTACTTAAGTCTCAATAATAATAAGTAATAAATAATAATAATAATAATAATAATATTCAGAATAATAATAATAATAATATAATAATAATAAATAATAATAATAATAATAGATAATATAATAGATAATAATAATAAATAATAATAGTTAATCAATGAAAATGAAAAAGTATTTATTAATGGAAATGAGAGACATGTTTGTGGTCCGTAACGATGTCTTAGGTCAAGTGGCTGTTCCTCATACATGTATAAAATATTGACCAGGACTTAATGTAAAGGTTTCCCAAGTGTGCAGTATGATTGCAAATGGCTACCTCAGTAAGGAATAATGATGAATGTATAAAGATTTAAAAGATAAGGTGGTAGCTGTAATCGTTGATGGGGCTAGCAAGTTCATTCCTTCTCTTCAGCTAAATTTTTCTATCCTCATTCATTCCTTCTAAAACTAAATCTTCCTTCTCCTCATAATCATGGTTCGATCGGTGCTTGTTCTCTGGCCATTCAGGCTAGAGACAGCCTATCGGGGGTGGAAAATTCTCGTTCTCCTATCCACGCTCGCCTAATTTTCAATTCAGCTAGAAATCGTTGCAGGGATACATCTTCGACGGCAAAGCGGGCTTTCATCAAAGGAAAGTGCCCTAACCTCCTTGGTTCTTACTTACAAATCTTTCATCTCTAGCAGCTTCTGTAAAATCTTCCTTTCCTTCTTTATTATAATTCATTGTGTTGCCAATTCTCCAACTGAAAAGGCTAATCTCTTTTGTCCCCTCGCTCACATATTCTCTCGTTCTCAATACGTATCATTTCCCTCAGGTGTTGGAAAGCTCGCACATGTCCACCTATTCGAAAAAGGAAGCCGCTCTGGATCTTTCTACTATCGCTATAGCTCTCCTTTGTATTCTATCTAAGATCTTTTGAAACCCTTCTTAACTCACTTCTAGATATCTGGAAAATTCATTCGATCGCCAGTACGGCTTTCGTTGCACGAAGTCTACTGGCGATATTCATTCCCTATCAAACCGATTTATGGTTTTCGCTCTTAGGAACTACACGGTGAGACTTGCTTGGTGGCGCTTGACATATCTCAAAGCATTTGACCGAGTATCGCACGCTCACTGCTCTCCCAAGCTCCCCTCCTTTTTGCGTTTTCTCCTTCTCTTTGCTTACTTTGTCTAGCTTTCTTCAAATCGCTCAATATCAACTGTTTTTGATGGGCGACTTCTTCTTTTCTGTCAATAGTGTGTTCCTCAGGGTTCTGTCTTTTCTCATACTTTATGCCTACTTTTCATTTAATGCATCTTCTCACCTCACCTCTAACTCTATCCACGCGTATTCCGATGACTCGACCCTTTCATTCTTTAACTCATATCAATTCTACTCCCTCTTTTACTCTAGATAGACTCTCGTCTTAATCTTTCGATTTTATTCTCGCGATGGATAGAAATAACTTTGAAGTCAATTCTTTAAAAACCCAACTTTCTACAAATTCCCTCTCCAAAATACCTTCTAACTTCCTATCTCTTTCGACGGTTCTGTCGTCTCTCCTGTTAACAATATAAACATCCTTGGCCCTAACATGAACAAAAAAATGTCTTTGAAAACTCACATCGCAAACGGTTGCTAGGGCGGCTTCAAAGAACTGGAAGTTTGTTTAGACTGTGAGACTTTCCTCCCTTTTCTCAGTCTCCAGCAATTACAAGGGTCCATCCGCCCATCAGTATGGAGTACTGCTTTCAGTATTCTGTGAGAGGGGGGGCTCTGCTTTCACCCGGCTTTTGGACAGGCTCGAGTCAACGGCAAAAGGCTTATAACTGTTCTGTACTTTCCAGTTCACTGACCTCTATCTTTGCGGAGCGATGTTGGTGCTTTTTCTCTATCCTATAGGTACCGCAGCGGGCAAGGTGATGCGAGGGAACTTATCACTCGCGTACCACCACCTTTACGACTCCATCGTAGCACACAAGGGTTTGTAGCTGCGCACGAGTATTGTGTTGACATTTGGTAACTCCAGGCTAGTTCTGTGGTGCTTCCTTCTTTCCACCACCTCTGTTCTGTTGGAATTCTCTTCCATCTTCTGTAGTTCCTACTGAATTTTATCTCCTCACTTTAAAGCCTGCGTCTTTGCTCATATGCGTAATTTGCGCTTAGAGAGTGAACTTTTGAGAGTACTACACCCTCTTCTTGAATAGGGCTCCCGTGGTGTGGTCGACAACTGTAATAAAAAAATCCTTGAATGCCAGATATGTGGCAAAATGAACTGAATCTCCTATTCCTCCATCAAAACATCATTCAGATTATCCAGAAAATCATACTCTCTGCAACATTACCCTCAGATGAATCAATATGTCGCAACCACACAAATTTGGACCTTTTCAAACTTAAATTTACCTTTAGACTTCTTAGTACTCACACACACAAAATCTACCCATAGCTCTCTACCACAATTCACTCATCAGAATTGCAAATCCTTCTTACGTCCCACCTCTCATTCCTTTTCCAACCCCAGCAACACAAACACATGTTCCACACCACACCACTTCATTTTCACGTTTCCTTTCATCTTTGTTTCGTTCACAGCGAGAAATCAAATTTGGCCTTTCTAAATACATCCATCACCTCTCTCCTCATCTCCTCAACATTTTATTCCTATGACATTTCATATACAGATTCGATCATACATTTTCGGCCGAAAGGATAGAAGGGCCTTTACTCGATCACGACATTTCTCCTAGGCATGCATAATAGCATTACCCCTGGCAAAGAAAGTGGTAGTAGGCCAGCCACCGTTACTACCACATTCCCTTAGTCGCCTTCTACGACACACAGGACATACGATGTGGGCCATTTTTTCTCCCTACACGTATGGATATAAGGATAGGGATGGTCTTGTAACATTTGTCTAGAAGAGGCGTGTGAATATAATATGTTTCATATGACATGGTTGTCTGAGAGATGAAGTGTGCTGGATATGAACGCATAACAGAAAGGCGAACCATTAGGCACAGGAATGTCACTACATACCATAAGCAAAATGGGTGTATATATATATATACCTAATATATACTAATATTATATATAGTTATACATATATATATATATTATATAGTATATAGTATATATTATAATATATATAATTATAATATTATATATAATTATATATATATATATAATTATTATTGATTATTATGTATTATTATTATTATTATTATTGATTATTATTTATTATTGATTATTATTATGAGTTTTAATATTATTCAAAAATTCTTATTATTCGTGTTCACAATTATCGGCACAAAAATAATCGGCGAAATTTGCCGGTGACGATGACGATGACGATTGAAAAAAAAAACTATGCGATTTTTGCCGATAACGATGACGATGACGATTAATCGTCCCATCCCCTAATACTATATATATAATATATACTATATATATCTATATACTATATATATATATACTATATATATATATATATATATATATATATATATAAAATATATATTATATATATATACCTATATAAACTATAATATATATATATGTACTATATATATAAACCATAATATATATATATATATATATAGACCTATATATATATATATATATATATATATATATATCATATATACTAGTATCTAATATATACTATATATAATATATAGATATATATATATATAGATATATATATAAATATATAAGTATATATATTAATATATAGTATATTCACTCATCATTATCTCATCATCATCACATCAATCATTCATCATTCATCATCATCATCATCATCATCATCCATCATCATCATACTCAATACAGGCACTCATCATCATCATCAGCTGCCCCTTGGTTCCCCAGAACCATTTGTGGTGGTGTCCCAAACTTTCCGCCTGGAGACCAATAGCTAAGTAGAAAAAGACCCTGACCCATCGAGTCCATAAGAAGAATCCCTTCCTATAATTCTTCCCTCGTACCCCTAACAGTGAGCATACCTTCACGGTTAAAATGCGCCCTGAAGCCTTCACAACACCAGTGACAGTCATCCAACCGTTGGCATTCTCCATCACATGTTAGAGTTCGTGCTAACTGGGCAGACCAACAAACCAATGCACCTCTCAAAAACCAACGCCACTTTTACTCCACTTATGGACCAATACTTTTTTATGTTAAATTGAACATTACTCTTTCCTTTCAAGCACATATAAATCGAACCTAACCGACTTCACTCCTCCTCTTTCCTTTGATCCTCATAGCGGTGCGCATTCCTTTACTCACACACACACACACCCGATACCACACACACACCTCTATGCAGGACTACCAAAAAACAATGATCTATCCTTTCCATACGACCAAAACTTCTTAATAAGCTCTCATTTATCTCTCATTCAAGCTTCTTTCACATCCCCAGATCGGTCCCTACCTAATTTAAGCTCACTTCATCATTTTTTCAATTGCTTCTCACACCGAACACGCCCCTAAGTTTTATTCCACCTGAGTAAACTTGCACCTTATATCTATACATTTCATTTGACCGCCATTGTCTTCACTACGATACGTTAACACCATTAGACAACATAGCATCATGTAAACCCTAGCAATACTGAAGACCTTAAGCCCCTTAATTTTCGCCTAGAATTTCTTGAATCAGCGCACCATTCCTACCACTCACAAACTTTTACAACTATCTATGAAAATCATTCCCTTCCCCGTTCTTCAACATGAAGTCTAAATTATTTAAAATTCAAATACCTCGCTTCCAGTTACTTTCCCATTATATATTTCATTCATTCTTTCTTTCAAAAACCTTCCATCTTTGGCTTTAGTACATCAACCACTACTCGTCTATTACAAATTATACTATATATTTATATATACTATATATGATATATATATATATATCTAGACGGTACATATATTATATATAATATAATAATAAATATAATATATATATATACATAGATATATATATATACTCATAATAACTATATATTGTTTTAATTAATATCCGTTATCCTACACATAGACCAAACACCTCACACCAACCTCAAATCACAAACCCCTTAACAACTAACCAACACCATACCTAACCATATATATACTATAGTAGTAATATATATATATAATAATATATATATTTATATATAATAATATATAGCTTTATATACTATATAAATATATATTATATATATATATATATATATATATATATATATATATATAAATATATTATATTATATAGTACTATATATAAATAATAGATAATAGTATATATATATATATATATATATAATGAGGGTGTAGTGTGCGAGACTATAAGTAAACTTTAAACTTATTTTTCCAATTTTTAAAAAATTTTAAAAAATTTTTATAAATTTTATCAAAATTTGTTTTAAAAAAAAAAATTTTTTAAAAAAAAAAGTAAACGAAAAGGGGAAAAAATTTATGCCCGTGTACGCAGATGAAAGTGAAGAGATGGCTATTAGAGTATTTATATTGAAATTAATGCAAGACTATTTAGACGTGAGTTAACTTACACACGTTATCAATTTCGATTTTGATTTGTCCATTTAATATGAACTTAAATATTCTACAGAACAGTCTGGTAAAGGTCGCTGTCGTTTTCTATTGAAACCAAATTGCTGGAAGCAAAACAAATTGCTAGAACGCATGTGAAAAAAAAACTATGCCATTTTGGCTGTTAACTCAAATATAGAAAGGTGTAGGTAGATGAAAAGTTGAGGTACAGCTATATCTATAATGGCTCGGACAGGTTGCTGGATAAATGATGAAAGACACAATGTCAAAGTAAACTTCATAGATGGAAGTGGAAGTGGACGGATTTTGAACAAAAAAAATCAATAGCATGCTAGCTAGATAGGCAAATTTGTGGTTAAGATTTATGAAAATCGAAAGAAAAGGATGTGAATAGTCAGCAGAGAAAAAAAGATTTGTACAAAACTAACAATGCAATTTAGAGATATTAGAGGCTGATTTAGAAAAAGAGTATAAAAAATAAGAAATGATGTAAAGAGGAGAGGTTGTAGGTGAACAAGTCATCAAGAGATTGGATAGCTGAAAATCTAAAAAAGCAATCTCCTGCAGTAAGGACACAATAAGATGCGAAATGTACGTTGGAGGCGAGGGTTGAAAGCCAAGTATTTAAAAGCTGAGAATGAGGCTTTCTTTCATAGGAAAGAATATTGAAAAACAACACGTTACTGTACAGCAAGCAAGAAGAGTGGAGAAGAGCTTCAAAAAGGAAAACACTTTAACAAACTGATCTTACAGTGGTTTAATTCTGGCATAAGCTGAACTACCCAATGCTTTTAAAGGAAGCATTTAAGACGCCACTACTGAAGCATCAGCACCAAAGGACTCTTGTGAAAATATGGAATGTTGAACATGATAGTAAGTGAGTAAGTGAGAACGAGATTCGAGTGTGGTGGTTAAGGAGTGAAATATCCTCAAGCACAACCGAATATTGATCTTCTAACACTCTACAAAAGATATAAGAAGATGAAAATCATGCTATGCCAAACCTTGCGAATCT
>JABUQX010061503.1:0-37500 GCA_015478945.1 Trachelipus rathkii
AGAACATTAGACGCTTATAAAGTGTTAAGCGACCCCCGAAGGGTGACGATTCTAGTGCAGCTTAGCGTATTGATCAGTTTATGGCACGCTTGAAGGGGGCTAGAACATTTGCTTTTAATTTAGCACCTCGAAAGAGGATGAGATCATTTTTTGTTAGAGTCTAACCTCGAAGTGTGACATTTTTTTAGGAGACACATTCGAATAATGAATATTTAGTATTAAGCCATATCACTGTTTAAGAAGGTTATTATGTCCTTAGTCATGGTCGATTATACACGTTTCAGCCCCTTGAACAAGCGTCGACGTCTTGTTTACAACAATTGGTATCCATATTTTCCCCATATTAAAGTCTCGCAAAAAAGGTTAGTTAAGTTTTACTAGATGTAAAATTCATACACATGAAGTTTTTGTTGAAGTTGTTGTTATGTTACAGTTATCGTAGCTATATATTGAATAAGTATTAGCACCATGTATTAGAAGGTTGATCGATTTGCTTTTATAGTTAGCGGGTTACCGATATTAAGGGTTTCAGTAAATAGCGCCGTACGTATCTTTTTGAAGAACGAATTAACATTTAAAAGTACCCATATTTTTAATCAGCAGGTATTTTTATACTGCATTAGGAGGTGTTACATATGAATTATTCTACAGCCGTCTTATCTTTTTATAATTCTGTGTAGCCTTTAAGGTTTTGTTGTAAATTCTGACCGTAACTGTTAAAAGTTTACAAAGAATGGACACACCTGGCCGGGGGTCAACGGACAGCTCAGTATAAAGTATGGGAGCTCGACTGGAGGCTGGTGATATAGAAGAACATCTGATTTACCAGCTACTACATCAGAAACATGGACCGGTGCCCAGTACAAGGAGGAACTAGTACCGAAATGAGAGAAAAGATACCCTAACGCAGCATGCATCAGCTTCTCACCAGAGCAGAGGGGAGGTGCCTCCACTGGAACGATGGGATCATTGAGAATTTTCTTAAGAATGCCCATGCATGCACCAGAGCAACCTTAACACACAGGTTCTACGCTTAATTGGCGAAAGCTCACTGTCGCGCTACCCGGAAAGCGAGTCATCTTGAACTGAGAAATTTTTTGTTTAGCAGTACAGGAAAACATGATTTTCGTTCATGCATGCTGTGGTAGCTTTCGAAGTGGTAAGTTAGTTCACATGTATAGACCGCGACGTATGTTTGCGTAAGAAGAGCATGCGAGCATGACGTGTTAAGCGCCAGCTTTTGGAAGGGGAGAAAATTTGAGGGCTCATATATCGATTAACTATTAGAATATGGAGGAAGAATTGACTCATACTAAACCGAGGGGTGAGGAGGAGTGGGAGAAATAGTTAAACAGGTCGGCAACCATTCTAGGGAATAAATGTGAGAATAATGAGTAGGTTCTGGACACGAAGCAGAAAGTAAGGTCCATAATCGAATTTAGCTCGATGTGAGATTGGACAGATTTAGCTCAATTGGCAAGGATAATTGATAGAAATCGAGAGTAATGCGGAGAGATGAAAAGGCCAAGAGAATTGGATGGATTGGGACTAGTGCAGCTGCGGCTAAAGTAATTTGCTAACATTATGGACCTAACAACTGTATCTGTGGAACGACGGATAATAGAACTAAGCAAGTTACTATGCATGAGATTTGTGTTATTCCAGAGGGATGAGTTTCCGAAAGTGCTATATGAAGATTAGATGAACAACGGTAAGGAGCGGTGTGAGGTCTGCCAAAGTTTCGACAGTTGAGGAAGTGGGAAGGAATATTGTAATTTTTGTCAACGAAGTGGGCATGAAGAAAAAGATTGTTACAGAGTGCCGGGAGCGGAAAGGAAATATTGTAACTTTTGTCAACGAAGCGGGCATGAAGAGAAGGATTGTTACGGAAGACCAGAAGTGGGAAGGAAATATTGTAACTTTTGTCAACGAAGCGGGCATGAAGAAAAAGATTGTTACAGAAAGAATAATTCTTGTTATTTTTGTGGCCTGAGAGGCCATCGGATCGAAATTTGTAGAAAAAGGATAGCAAAAGAAGCAGAGGAAAAACAAACAAGTAATCAGAATACTAAGGAAGAATCAGTAAATCGGAAAGAGGAGAAACAAGAGAGAAAGGATATTCAATGTAATTTTTGTGGTGAGAGTCATCTTATGATGAAGTGTGAAAAATTTACTAAGTTTATAAAGGGTGGTCAGTCGGAAAACTGGTAAGTCCTTTTTCCGGAGAGGGCACGGAAAAGGATAAGAAAAATACAGCCCTTGCAATTGGAGTGATAGATCGAAGAATGTACGTGCCTCTGAAGATTAAAACTAAAATTATAAGAGCACTAGTGGATACAGGGGCTGAAGTCAATTTAATTCGTGAAAATATTGCAAAGAGTTTGGAATTGAAAATTAACCCAGAAAGCAATATGCAAATAATAGGGGTTCATGGTGATAAAGAAGTTACACAAGGGATAACTAATGTAAGATGCCATTTGGGAAGGAAATTGATTACCAATACTGAATTGATGGTTAGTAATAGGATTCAACAACAAATAATCCTAGGAATAGAATTTTTGAAGCAAAATTGTTTAGAGTTAGATTTTCAAAATAATCGACTTACATGTAAAAAAGAACGAGAGAAAGAAGTTTTCCTTTGTCAGTTGTTTCAGAATTCGATCCCATACAGAGAAATAGAAGTAACACTTAAGAATAAGTTGTCTTTACCACCCGGACACATATGACAAAGCGAACTAGAATGGCCAATGAAATTTAAATTGCCGAATATATATAGGGCCGAGATAATAAATCGGCAACAATTCCAAGAAAAGGGAATAATGTTTTCGAACACTGTTAGTCAAGGACAGAAAGTATATATTAATGTTGTAAATTTGAGTGATGAAACTTGCAAGTTGGCAAATTGAAGTAATAGCTAGAATTGTAGAATTGCAAGAATGTAACAATCAATTCTTAGATAATTATTGAAAAAAGGAAACTGGAAAATATCTATAGAGGAACAAGACGACCGTTAGTTTCGAGGGAAGCGATTTAAGTTGGACCGAACGATTTGACTGCTTACATAAAAGATCTGTGTTGATACAGATGTCTTTGGAGTATACAGTTAAAGATTAATAATGTAGTCATAGGATGCTAATGATGTAGGAATAACTGTAAATCAAGTGCACATACAAATAAAAATGCAATGTATTCAAACCTATTAAACAAAAAGTTAGAAGATTCAATTCCAAATATAAGAAAAGTGCAATTCCTAAATTGCGATTGTTGAAGACAGGGGATGCATTTAGAAACTTTCTCAATAGTCCTTGGAGTAGCCCGCTAAGTTCCTGGGTGATTTAAAAAAATATGACCATTCAGTGTTTGTGTGGATTAGTAGACTAGGTTTAAAAGATAGAACTGATACAAAGGATACGTTTTTCCTTACCAGCAGTTAATGGATTATATATTATATGCCTTGAAGGGAAGTGTTGATTAACACTTCAGTTTACTTTACATGACCAGAAGGGGCTATATAATTGCCCATGGGAGAAAGTTCTGTAAATTTGTACTGCTTTTTCAACTCAGGTAAGCAAAGCATTAATGTGAATTTTTATGCGAGCTCCCTTTTGGCCTCGGCAACTCCCCAAGAAGGGGTAGTGGGAAGGTGCGTTAGTTACAGAGTGTTTTGTCGCGAAGAGAAGTTGTGTTGGCTCTGGATGAATATGGTCGGGTTGAGGTGTGTTAAGAAAATTTTGAAAGACCTTTTAAGTGGATTTAGATCAAGTGATACAACGAGGTTGGAGAGTGAGTCGATGTGGTAGAGGATGAGAGCCAGAGGGTTGTGGATATGGATGTGTAGAGAGAGAAGTTAGAGTGTTCTGCGGCAAGAAGGTGGAGTGCAGGATGGGGTGTGGTGTGGCGCGGGCTGAGGAGGATCAGCGATAGAGCTCGCGAAGAGCGAGCGCGGTAGGAGGCGGCAGAGAAGGGTGAAAGCGGGAGGGTTCAAAGGTGGTCGTTGGTGGAGTGTGAATGTATTCGGGAAGACATGTTGTACAGATGCTGCAAAGTTGATGGAGCCATGTATCTCAGTGTACATCGGCAGAGAGAGTATGAAAGTGGAGCAGAGCTGGAGTACTCGGTTTGAGTGGAATGTGAAAAAGGCCTGGTTTGTGCAGGGATCCAAGTTTTGGCATTTCCGGATTATAAAGTAAACGCAGCCTTACAATTAGTCGTGTGTGGCTGTCGAGTACCGCTGGAGCCTTGTCTGAAACAACATCAAGGATGGGAAGACAGAATCATTGCATTGCTCTATGTGTTTTGAGGTGCTCGTTCGAAGTAGTGTTCTCGGAAAGAAGTGGTGTTGAGAGGTTAGGATTTGTGTGAGATGTTTTGATATTGGTATAGGCGGTTTAGAATGGGATGTCAATCGATAGAGAACGCTGATCGTTGATAGGGATGGGCGGGGGGTAAGAAGGGCTTCGTGGATGTGCGGCGGAATTGGTGACAGCAGTGCGAGGTAGATTTGAAGTGATTTGCGTGGGAAAAGTTTAGTCATCTGCGAACTTTTTATGAGATGTGTGGGCGCTGGAAGAGAGATATGAGCGAGCTGGGAGTGATGTCTGCGTGTTTGTCGCGGATGAGAGTCCTGATAGTGGAAGGAGGGGAAATTGCGTTGTTCGTACATGTGTGTCCGATTTCGGTGGATTCAGGTGGATAGAAGTGAACACTAGAAGGACTATTAGGGATAAGAAAGATGGAGAGCTGGAAGTCTCGAGGAACAGCTTACACAAGTATGCGTGTTGAGTAAGAGAGTGGGTGCAAATAGACAGAAATTAGAGAAGGATGTTGATGCAGGAGCGGTTAGTCCAGCGTGAAGTCATAGAGGCCGTGCGCACTGGGGAGGTATGGTAATATTGCATGGTGAAGGTAGTGAGTTAGCGACGAAAGATGGAGGTGGATGTACAATAGCAATAGTGTGGATAGTGGCAGAGGTATCGCGGGTCGTGGTAAGTTATTGAGGCAGGACGATGGTCGCGCGATTGTTGATCTGACTAGAGACGCGAGAAAGTTTGGTTATGCTCAGATGTACGTAAGCAGAGTAGGTGATTTTGAAAATAGTTGGCAGGAGAGCTACTAAGTGTGTGCAATAAAACTGGAAAGAGAGTAACACTGGTGTTGAATTTAGGATGAGGACGAGGATGACGAGGGAAACAGTTTCAGGATGTGTAGGAGCATGGTGAGAAGAAGACAGCGAAGAAAGATCGATGATATAAGAAAGACATACAGACTGGTGACAAAGTGTTGAATGGGGTATGGTGGAAGGAGGAGGAAGAAGGTGTGGTGATATACACAAACGAGTTAGAAGAGTGATGAGAAGATATTTATAGAAGTAATTTGGATCAGAAGAAATAATATGATAGACAGAAGTTGGATCAACCTATAATAGATTTTAGATAGCTCATACTTGGTGGGACCTTAGCATTGGGATGCCAAAAAGACTGCTGATATCAAGATTTAATATTGAGTAGGTTTAGTAATATCATAGTGAGAGGTGTTGAGTAGGAAAATGATAATTTATATAGCAGGAGGGAAAGTGATAAGGTACCTTGATTGGTTTGAAGACTATGAAGGCACAGTCTTTGATCATAAAAATTAATATTATCATTCATGGCAGATAAATTAGTTGATAGATTCATAGTGCTGGCTTTTTTTTTGTTATTCTATAAATCAGGAAGTTAAGTGGGATCATAAGGTTTATGTTACATAATATCAAAAGAAATTATTACAGCCAGACATGCCCGCACTCAGTGTTTTAAATACTGTAAAGAAACCTTTTGATATTGTGGCCATCGATTTGATGGAATTGCCTAAGACTCAGCAAGGAAATATATACTATTGGTAGGAATATGATTTATATTCAAGTGGATAGGGACTATTGCTTTGAGAAATAAGACAGCCTATTGACTGTCTTGATGCTTTTTAAGATCATGTTATCGTATTTTCTCTGAAAGAACCCTTGGGAGTCGTTCTGATCACGGGACTGATTGTTACTAGTAAGATCAAAGTTTCCTGAAGGAAGAGGGATATATTCGACATCGCTTAACTATTCTTGGTATGCCATCGGACAATGGGGCTGTGGAGAAGGGTGAATAGACCTGTTAATATATGCTGCAAGACATGATAGACGATGTTCGATTGGGATGAGACAGAATTGGAAATATAACCTCCGTATATAATCATACTTATCATCGAGAAATAGGGTTAACTCCAGCTGGAGTATTTTTAAAAGATGTACAACTGCAACAAACGTACAATACTACATGGCAAAATAAGCAAGGGCCTTATCAATCATTTAATATGTCCCGAGACTTAGGTGTTAAAAATAGGTCAATATTTAAGGTCATCATTGATGAATAAATTAAAAGGCCAAAATATCATGGAACGTATGAGATGTATTAAGGATAATATAGTAGACATGGAGGTTTATGTAGATGTACAACATATATATAGCCAAACCATGCCTATTCGTGTACATCATAACCAATTAAGAGACTGACCGTATAAACCATTAGCTGTAAACGAAAGCAGTGAATGGGAACACAGTATTGGAACATTATCACATATTGAAGAACAATCCATAAATGATTTTGAAGGTTTTGATGTTGAAGCCAGACGCGATTTTGAGGGATTCAATCCTGAAGAAAATGATGAAATTTTTAAAGTAAATTGGGATAAGTTCGCCAAGTTTAATATTCAACTAACATCTGAAAAGACACCTTCTGTTGATCTAGATGGGGAGAAACTTGTGAGTTCGGAAGTAAGTATTGAATCATCCTCGTATGGCAAGACACATGTTTTGGAACCTTGGATAAATGAATCTTCCCCTGAAAGGATTCATTACAATATGAGAAGAAATAACCATGATGATGAATTTGTAGAAAATATATGTGATCAAAATAGTGGTTTGGACATTGAAAGTTTAATTTTCTTTCGTTCTGGTACATCCAGTTATAGAGGTAAATTTTTATGTTATTTTATTAGATTATGACGTTACACACAGATTTAGTAAGAGCTATATTATATCTTTGATATTATTACATCATAAAGAAAAATCTCTTAGGCTGTGATGTTATCGTAAAATCAAGCTTTTTATTAAAGCTGAAACCAGTGTGGTTTCAGGGGAACAAACACAAGGAAAATTTTTTTAATTAAGGATACAAAAATACTTATTGCAAGGGAATTAAGCAGATTTTGACACTTGGAATACTACTAGATGAGAAAAGAACAGAATCAGATTTTGACATTGTGAGTACTGCTAGATGAGAAAGAGCAGAACAATAGATATATGATTTGAGCGTCATCAGAAGATGATTCAACATTGGAAGTTTGGAGGCTTATCATCGAGTCAATCGACCTTTTCAGCATTTGTATCATGGACCACGCCAGCATTCTAACCACATCGAGCCATCATGAGGTATTTTGTATCCTGTGTGTAAGTCTTAAAGAAGGAGGTGTCGTAGTAGGCACCCTTCTCATCTCTAAATTAGTAAGTATGGTTTCAATTTTAGTATGCCTTAATATCTCTTATTTATTTTCAGCTTAGCCTAATTCAGTCTAGCCTATGTTAAGGTGCCCATTTGGGTAAAAATATACAATGTTTTGCACATGGCTGGGCTTTATTGATTTTGTGTGCAATTAATTGCTTTGATTATGATAAATAGGCATAAAAAGAATATTTAGTTACCGTTAGGTGAAACCTGACATAGGACTTGTTGCATGGAAATTATGAGTTAGGGACCTGAGTTGTCATTCTGACCTATTTCATGTTATATCATTTAAAATTAGAACTTACCATATGCAGTTTGATTATAGATCAAGTTTGATTATAGATCATATGATGATAAGAAAGTTTTATAAAATAAATTCGGCAGATACGTATTTTGAAGTCCCGATTGGGCCTAGCATAATATAGAATGAGTTTTGTTTACTAGTTGCCAGTATTGTAATTCGAATAAGGCCGTGTTGCTGGAAAGTGTCAAAATGCTAAAAATGCTGAAGATGCTAAAGTTCCCAGATGTTGACTAGAACGAAATTATGATTTGTTGTTTGAATTATAGGCCGAAGAGAATTTCAAGATCATTTAGCTAATTTATAAATTACTTTTTATTTGTGGAGTTATAATATTAATCTCTTGTTATTATGAAGTTTCAGTATTTTTCTGTAAGAAATGGAAACACATCGTTGCCAGATGACCGAATGCCAAATCACTGTTTTCTAGAAGATTCTGAATACAACGCACTCACGAACATTTCAACACCATTGTTTACAGAAGTTTTTCGTGGAGAAAGAGTCTTGTTTGTGATTTCAGCCTAGATAGTTCTTCTTGAATTGGCTCGTAATAGCCATAAGTTTATATAAGAGTCTTGATTTTGATTTCATCCTGAATAGTTCTTCTTAAATTGGCTCGTAATAGCCCTAAGTTTATATAATAGTCTTGATTGTAACTTTGGCTTGAATAGTTCTTGAAATTTCTCGTAGTAATCATAAGATTAAAATATTCTTGTTTTGTGATCTCGGTTTTGAATAGTTGTTTTGATACACTTTTAGTAACCATAAGGTTATACTTTGTGAATTTAGTTGACTTGAAAAGTTGATTAAATTTTGAAAGCTTTTTATTTATAATTGTAAATAAATGGTTTTGAAATAACTTAAAAATATTAATGCATTTGTTATGGTGATAATTTGCCCCGTATTAAAATTTACAAGCAAATTATTTGGAATTGTATTTAAAACAGCAAACTTTACTTGTAAATATTAATATTATAATTCTCGTTAAAAATAAGATATTTAGTTTCGATATTGTAAATACATAATAAACATTTATATTTTTAGTGATAAATTTAATTCACATTCTTGAATAAAAATAACTTTTGACAGTTGTATATTAAATATTTTAAAGCTTTGAAGTGGTTTGAATTGATTCAAAATTACATTGAAACTGACTTGTAAGTTGACTCGAGTTAAGGGTTGAAACTTAATTTATTTAGTAACAGTCATCTATAGGTGAATAGATCGATATTTTTAAGAGACGAAAGAAAATAATTAAGGTTCTACGAAGCCAGATTCCATAGTATCCCGTGCTTCAAAATTAATAGATAAGACTCGACTTTTGGTAAACAACATATCTTTTAAGAATTCGTTATGGATTTACCTTTGGTAGATAAAAGAAGCATAATATTTACGAAGGAAATAATAATAAATTGAAAACATATTTTATTAAAAGAATTCGAAATTTGGTAAATGATAAAGAACGTAAAAAAATAAATTATAATAAGCTCACGAAAATAAAATAAACTTTAAGTATATTTTCTTCCATATGGATAAACTCTTAATTTCGAAAACCCAGTCCACGAAAAATAGAAATAAACTAAGTTACTGATAAAAAAAAATACAAAAGTTTCAAGGATAATAAAGAATAAACTATAATTTAAGGCAACTGATTCTACAAACAAATAGGAGAATAAAATAACAAATTAAATACGATTTAATATAAAATAAAAGAATAGGAAAATATAAGTAATATATATATAATAATAAGGTAACAATATACTAGTCAGGTAAAAGATCGTCGACCTGTTCAAGGGTAGTCCGTAAAGTTGATAACCCACATTGATCTAAAAAAGAAAAGAATAAAATAAATAAAATAAAATAAAATAAAAATATATAATAATAAATAAAGATAAGAATAAAATAAAATAAATATTTAAAGGTTGAATAATCGAATAGAAAATATCGATAACTAGTAACAGGAGCGCATGCGTGGCCACATGGATATATTAATAATATCGTAGGAACATAAGCGTGGCCACATAAGTAGTATATATCGAAGTGAGCAGATAACTAGAGGCGGAATAAAACCAGGAACAACATCTTTTATTAATAAATATTAAAACGAAGAAAATAGTAATAAGAATTAAAAAATAAGAATAATTAAATAAATTTAAAATAAAAAGAAAATAACACAACGCAATATAATAAGAAACATTTATTAACAAATAAGAAAATAAGAAACAACGCAAACTACAGAATAAATTATCCACTATACGTTTGTCTATCCCAAATATTTTATTTGGAAGTTTTATTGTGGTAGAAATTATTGGCCATAATAGTACTCTTTAGGGTACACTACCACAGCGGTCCATCCATTTACTGTTTCCAAAAACAAATTCACTTCCAAACCCTATTAAACTTAACTCATCTAACCCTTATAATTTTACTGTTAAACACTTATATACTGAAAAGAAATTAAGAACCATGAAAACACTTTCACAAAAAAAAATAGCTCGCATAAGAGCTCACCATCCCGACGCCACATAATAATAAAATAAAAAGCACTATAAAAAAAAAAAACAAGTAATCCTATTTATTTTTCCTTCAATGAATAAACATCATCTCATCATCTTTTTCATTCCTCATTCCTCAATCTTCCTCACAATACCAAAGACGCTCAAACCCTAAGAAAAGAAAACTCCATGATGGACGTTTGGTGGGTGATATACGGTATTCACTACAGGAACATTTCTCGCGTTCTTTTTTTAGTCCATCGTGGCATAATCGTCAAACACTTACAAGGTCATCTGCTAGGGCCCAGGTTCAATCCCAGCAGGGTGAAATTACTTAAGGGGTTATTTTTATCAATACCTATCACACTGCAGTGAGGTGTAGAAGGTTGAGCAGTTATCTTATCAATACATTATATTCCCCGGTTAATAAGTATTTCACTCTGTGCAGTGCTCTGTTTGACCCTACGCCCGAGTGTGGATGGGAAGAGCGCATTGTGGTTCCTGTTTAGTGGGTGATATATTCACTACAGGATCATTTCTCGCATTCTTCTTTAAGTCCATCGTGGTGTAGTCGTCAAACACTTGCAATTTCATCTGCTAGGGCCCAGGTTCAATCCCAGCAGGGTGAAATTACTTAAGGGATTATTTTTATCATATATATATATATAGACACTGAGTATACTTCTATATTTCACGTCATAATATATATATGGTAGATACTAGTACTTATGATATGGATTATCCTACTTAATTAGATATATTAATAGGCTTAGAGTATATATATATTATAATAAATCCGAAGCTCGCTGTTCAAAGTGGATTTGCTAATATTTCTTATCTAGATTGGTGAGGAGTAGCAGGTCATTAAAGGTTTGTACTCATTTCACAAATACTTCAATTCAACAACATATAAATGGACGATTGTATTAGCATAAAAAAACAAAACTGATATTTTTGGTCAAGAATTTCTTTTTTGTGCAGTTGTCATTTTAATGGTATATTTAGACAATTTCTTTTGAGGTTTTGATGTTGGTCAGATACAGATTACACCATGTTTTTCTACATTGTTGAAAAGTTTTGATAGCAACTTCGAAAAAATTAAATGAATCCCATCTTATTCTATACATCTTGTGAGCTCCCATACTTCTCAATGAGTTGTAATTAACGCTGCTATTCTCGCATAAGATTTAGCCAAGATATGGCAGCGCAAAGTTAAAAGAATTTTTTTGATGACCTTTATATTCTTTCAAGTTTATGTTGGCCAATTTGTATCATGTTATATAATTTACTAGTTTTAGCTTAGACTGGTTGCCAGGTATATGACATGTCAAGGATTTTAAGACAAGAACTTACAGTCACCACTTTAATATTCCTTGTTTTCCTTCCAGTATACAGAGAGTCTTTGGTTTTAACTGAGAGCAGATCAGTGTTAAAAATTCATAGAGGATGATCCATCTGCAAAAATTGAAAAACGACAAACAGAGGATAAAACTAACGCGATCATATGACATCCGTTGAAGTTAAAGGAAAAGGGAATATGAAAAAGAACTAACGCAATTTTCTGCAATGTTTTTTCGAAGTTTTGAAGGATGAAAAAACTGAAATAGGTGAGCCCACATGGGCCTATATTTTTTACAAAATAAAGTGGTTGTGGACGGAGAAGAATCGAGTGTTGTGATCCCTGTTTGGTGGGTGATAATATTCACTACAGGACTTTCTTGACATTTCTTCTTTTAGTCATCATGTACGTGTTAAGTCAACATTTATCAGCGGCAAATCTGCTAGGATAAAAGACGTGTATCAACCATACCTCGCAGAAGAATATTATACTTTATGGGGTCTTGAATATATTGTATCGAAATATACACATATACTGACGGTCGTAAGTGTAAGAAGGAATAGTAGTGTAATTATGCACAATACAAATAATTCTATGGTTTAATTTAAGTATTTCACTTCTGTTGCAGATAGCTTTAAAACGTAGTATTTTCACGTAACGCAACGATAGATTGGATGGAGTAAAGATTCGTGGCTGTCATTATTTCGTTGGATGATGAAATAAAAGAATTCCCCTAACCGGCAACTGTTCATAGCGAATATATCTTACTATATTTCCATGTAGCTGATGCACCAGTCTTCCAAACAAGCACGAACTATATTACGTCGAAGCTATTAAAATCAAATTGAATGTGGTGGTGACAAAGGAAAGAAACAACGGAAGAGTGCCCATTATTCTCCCTGTGGTTAATTTTTCATACAACTCCATCAATATACTCTTAGTAAAATACAGAATATAACTATATGGATTCTAATATAACATCGACATCTTATCTAAAAATAACTGATATATTCTCATAAGTATTATAGCAACAAGGATATTTAAAAATGATATAAGTGAGGACGTGTACAGAATAACAACAATAAGAATTTGCAGACTGTGATTCCAATTAAAATCACGTATAATATTCCTTCCTTTTAATGACGATAAAAATAAATATTAGTATAAAGCATCATAGGATATTTAAAAATAGAATAAATAATCAACATTAAATTTAATATCAATCAATAATCATAATATGCCAGTAATAATAATAAATATATTCATAAATATACATATATATATATATATATCATATTAAATAGTATATATATAATCATAGTAACATAATATTATATAATAATATTAATATATTATAATATAATATATATATATGCTATAAATAATAATATATATAGTATATATATAGTATATATATATTATATATATGGCAAGTAATTAAAATTTGTTTGTCTATGGTTACCATCTCAAGTCACAAGCTAAATGTAGCAAGACAAAATTTGTGTAACTTAACTAGTTAAGAACTCACATTAAAAATAATAAAATTTATTTTACAGATTATAGAGGGATAAAATTATAAACTTGGCACACAGATATTTTTTAATATGATTTTATGTGGTCAAAGGATTAAATATAAACAAATTTTGCTAATTAGCTTTATTGTTTGTATTTCATTAAGTTTTTTGACAATGTATTTTTATCTATTTCCTAATCGACATTTTCAACCATATCTTGATGTAGAAGATATACAATTATTACTTAGAGCAGCAGAAACTAATGAAGTTAGTGTTGTGCTTTTTGATCCACTTATTCTTCATGCTTGGAGTTCAAATGAAGTGGTAGACATAGTCAAATCAGGAAGTTGTCTTTTCCTTTGCTATGTTGTTGGACCTCTGCTATTCTCTATTACTGAGAAAGAATTAAAGAATAAGGTAACTTCTCACGAGGTGACTGGTTTCAATACTGTGGAAGCTGTAGTGGATCGTGATGGGTAAAGATCCAGTTACAACATGGCATTCCCGACCTTCTATGAACGTAAGTGCTTAATAGCTAAATAAATCGCGAGAAGTGCTTCCAAATGAGCTCTATACGCTTGTTTTCAAGGCCGGCTGGAACTTTTTAGAAGAAAGCTAATGGAACGCCGATTCCGTTTAGTCCAATAAATTGTTGGCAGCCACTAGCTCCAGCTGCGAGAGTCTGAAGTCTGTCGGTGTTGATTCTAAGTCGGGGAGTGTCCGGAGTGGTAAAAGTATAAGTTAACGGAACGAGGCAAAGGGCTTCCTTGATGGACGGTGAAGGCATTAGTCGCTTCGTCTGTGTTCAATACTACGCAGTGGACAGACAGCGCAGAACCTTAAACGTGGAGTGTTTGAGCAAATGGCGTGGAGCGGGAGGGCAGAACTTTAGCAGCGGACGGTATGAAACACAGATGTAGAGAATGTTACGACATGCCTTAAAATAACGAGAAGTTGACGCTGTTTTTACAGGCTCGGAAAATTCAACGGAATGGCTGCCAACACGATCCATCAAGAGGACGTGATACCTTCGGGCAGGAGGATGTATGTCCGAGAAGGTTAGGGGATGAACTCGAATATCATTTGAGCAGAGAGTTACACAAGTAGACCAATCATTTCATTTAGTCTGGTTAAGAAACTGCCTGACGAATTGATGAAGTATGCTTTTCTTCTTGGGAGAAGCACTGCAAATCAATACGGGAGTCCGTCTTTATGTAGCCGAAAACGAAGAGGTAAACCAGCGTAATACTGAGCTATAAAGACGTGGAATAGATTTTGACTAGCTAAGTTTCCGTCAACCGAGATGGCGTTCCGAGGGAATCGTTAGGCCGAATAGGAGTGATAATGGCAGTCTTATGAAAGTCGTCCGGATTGACGGGAATCTGGAAAAATGAGCGAGATTTAAGTCACCTTCGAGAAAGATGTACAGGACCAGAGAGGTGGGATGTGAAATCCTGTAGATTGAGGGACAATTATAGCGGTCGCGGGCGGGTGATTGCACTTTAGGCAGGCGATAATCGCCGTCGGGGGTGGCGATAGTCCCGCGACTTGGTTTGAAGTACCCATATGCAAGGGAGAAGGCATAGTCAGACTTTGACAAGGTCGGATGATGCCCTTTCTCTAAGAGAGATTCGAATTCTGCTTCCGCAGCTTTGAGTTATCTGGTGCCAGACGTTCTAGCATGAGAGAAATTGGGTCTGCCGGAAGTTTCAGTGTAATGAATCGACATGTGTTTCACAGGAGGGAACTTGAGACTGGAGAAAGAAGCTCTGGAAATCGGTTAATTAATAAGGATCGTATCGAATAATATTTATTAGATGGAGAAAGATGTATGCCACTGAGGGAAGCAGACGCATGAATACAAGCAGATGAGAAATGTGTCTCAAAATCAATAATGCGGTTGTGGTTCATGTCAACAAGGAAGGTTGAAGTGGGAGAGAAAATCGGCACCTAAAATTGCAATGTGACGTCGGTCTCGTGAGTCCCAGTATCCCAGTCACGACGGAACGGAGCGTTAAATGGAGTCGTTTGGTACCATAAGTGTTAATGGTTGTGCCATTGGCGGCGCGTAAAGAGCCTGATGGTTCTGGAGCTTGTTTTTTTCCGAGGATGGAACGTGGTACAGCTGAAATTGAGCTCCCGGAGTCTACGAGATAAGATAGTTTGGTGGAGGGATGTAAACACAAAGCAGTTGGACCATTAGAAAACACCCCAAGCGATTTCGGAGTGGTGTTTGAGTTGTAAATTCGAATGTACAAGGCTTAAGACATCGACCGGAGTCATTGGGTCCTCCGAAACGTTGATGGTCTACAAATACGCAGCGCTGGGTTATGTGACAGGGAAACGTGAACTAAAGTGCCTGAAGTCAACAGGGAGAATAGGGCGACCTGGAACGGCGAAGGAGTAAGGTGACGCGGGGAAACCCGGGAATTAACGAACGTCGTTGCATAGTTGGAGAGCGAGAGTTATGGACCGTAATTGTAATGCAGAATACGTATTTGGGTGCCATTGGAGCGGGGCGGGGGTAGTGAAGGGGGTTGCGAACATTAAGGCATGAGGAGAGGACTGGATGCTGTTGTGTGAGGTAAGATATTGTTTGTTAGAGGATCAAGGATATTGTTGTTGAGGATAAGAGGAGGGGAAGGGGAGGGGGAGGGGAAGGAGAGGGGGAGGGGAGGAGGATGGGAGGAAGGAGCAGTGTACGCGTTTCTAAAGCTTCTGTATTCGAGTGGTAATCCAATGATGGTGTTCTGGGCAGACACCTGTAGTTTGGGCATGACTATAAGCATTTTCAGTGGCGGCGGTGGGTGCCTAATTGCATTTGACTGACTCAGTTTACATGCGAAAAAAGCCTGGTGGTAAGTTATTATTGTCGGTGGAGACTGTGATGTGCGAGACTTGTGATGGTATGTCTGCTGTCGTAAGAGGTTTCGCTTTACAAATTCTATCTGCATAAGTAGCGAGTTCTTGCAGTGAACAGTTGGGATCTACCGTTGCTAAACGCAGTTGCATCTCTGCAGGAAGTTTCTGTAGGAAGAGATGGCGCTCAATAAACCTGTATAGATTAAGTACGAGTGACCGAAATTGCGCTTACGGGAGGGGCGTCGAGAAGATTAACATGATCAGATAAACAGAACTGGATGGCAAACCGTGTCCAAGAAGCCCCAGTCAAAAGCTTTTTTACTTTTTCGGCGTCGGTTTCTCCCAGCCGGTTTAAAAGTTCGGTTTTAAGTTAGGGTGTAGGGTTGTTGTGGATAGTAAGGGCGAAGGTAAAACATCTTTCAGGGCTGTAACTACGGGAAAGGCAATATGTTCAGAGATAGGGCTCTGAAACGGCAAGAATCGTTTGGTGGACGCTCGAGCTGAAGCTCGAGTAATGTAAAGGTCAAATCTAGATTCGTTGTGAGAAACTTTGCCAGTGTAACGTTAGATTCTCCCCTGTCTGAAGGGGGTTGTTGTGATATTCGCATTGATATTCTTCAGTATCCTTGCCAGCCTTCAGGAGGTACATCGATCTGCGTGTCAACAAAAAAAGAAAAAAAATTTTGAAAAAATATTACAGCTTCAACTTCTTAATAAAAATATGCCTAAGATGCGATTTGCACCGCTAAGTATGGTAAAACAATACATGTCCACGAGACAAATCACTAGACAAATACACAAAAAGGTATGCAACAATGGATCGAGGAAATATATATAAGGGCCGCTTTTAATGGGCGACAATGATTTAAACAATAAACTAATTGAAATTTGGTAATTTGGGCCAGAAATGGGCCTGATAATAATTCAAAGAATTTTTCTTTTAAATTTTGTTCGGTAACAAAAGGATTAGAGTAATTTCTTTTAATACTTCATGGAAGCTTAAGTTTCCCAGGCTGTGGCATTCCGTGTGTCGCCTTGTCGGTGCACTGGCAATGCGGGATAGACGCAACGCGGCCACAAAGTTCCAGGGGCCTAACTACGAAGGTCACCAAGTATACGTTCGGGCGTAATAAAAGATGCAAAAACACAGGTTAAACTCAGAAAGCGTGGGTCCAATATACAACTTCGGTCTAAGGTCGGAATCTATTTTGAATACAATATACATAATTAATATCGGAAAAGACTTAACAATAATAATAATAATAACAATAATAATAATATAATAATAAATAATTATAATAAAATATATATAATATACTAATAATAATAATGGGGTTGTTATACAATATAATTATTTGAGAGGTGTACGAGTAAAATGATGATCTTTTCTCTTATATTTTTTTAGGGAAACCATATTCCAATAAATATATAAAATTTTGAACATAGCTTCGCTATATTATTGAATAAAATATTAAAAAATTACTTAAATTTAAATAACTCGTATTGTAATAATGAGAACATAAAATTGTGATCTTTTTCACTAATAACCACCAACGACAGAAGTTGTAAAGTATCACAAAAGCAAGTAAGAACTAGGTTTCACAAATAACCTACCTTGTAACATTCAAGGGCAAGGGGTACACTGAAGATTGATGGAGCATTAACGTTTGTAATAGAATCAGTGATGCTCACAGAATAAGTTTTTATAAGAATTAGCGAATTGTCTATGATGAATACAGTTTATTATGGACGATATAGAGGAGCGGTTCCAGAAAGCTTGTTCAAGGCGAAAAGATGGCGCGATCGATTGACCAATAGCAAACAAGGATGTGGTCAGGTGAGAAGTAACGATAATATGTGAAAGGAAGAAAAGGAAGGTAATAATATATATATTCTTCTTCATCATCTACCTTTTCTCCCCAAGACTGGGGTAAAGTTGTACATGTCATCGGAAAAGAAAAGCAGTAGAAGAATATGACAAAAGTCGAAAAGAAAGCCCAGCCTTATACCGCCCCCTCTGTACCGTTAATTAGTAAGAACTCGTCTCAGTCAGAAAATCCACCGCTTCACGGGACCGCGACGGATCTCTCCTATGGAAATCGTCAAGTGGTAGGGTTCATCCCTGGACAAGGCCCACCAACCATACGCCCTCACAAAACCCGCCATTCTCTTCCTATCATGCACTTTCCTTCTCGGCCTTCGCAAACTCTACATTCATTTCTCTCCTGCAGACATTAGTTTACTGACTCAATCACACTTTTCTCCTTTGGTCTCCCCGAGCCGGTGTTCCCAACACAACTCACCAACTATACATCCGCTTAACCCTTAAACACCAAACTGGGTAAAATTGACCCACCTCTATTTGACTCTGTCTCTATACGTTATTTTTGAGCTATACCTTTTGGTTCTCAGTACCTTCAAATGACTGTACTTTTTAGTGATAAAAGCACTAAAAAGCTACAATACATTCGGCATCTTAAGCCGCGAACATTCAGCAGTTAGGCGAATGTTCGCATAGTGTCGAATGTTTTGTCCTTTTTAGTGCTTTTAGCACTAAACATTTTTCGGCGTTTTTGACGCTTGCGCGCGTAGAACTTGCGGTTTTGGTTACGGGAAGGTTTCCGAGGTCGTCATCACGATTGGACTTAGCCTCAAGGCCCACCGTACTGCACAGCACCGTCCGTTTCACTGCGCCGCTCCGTGCCCCCGCCTGAGTTTCCTGTCGACGTTCTATTTACCCAGCTACCTTCCTGAAGCCTTTTTTTTTTATACAATATTGATTATTATTCTTCTATAATTTTCTACCAGTTACAATTTCCTCGGTCAATTTTTTTATATTCAGTTCGTTCTCTGGGGTATTTCCACGAAGTAGGCACTACAACGCTCGAATACGGCGGCACATCACCATGGGGCAGTTCCGAATGCAGGCATCACGTTTCAATAATGCGGAAGTCCGCTCCCACACACGTCCGGACTTCTAGCTGCAATGGTTATGAGGTACTTGTAAATGTCCGCTTTGCCTGCACTTCCGAGCTCCTGTAGACTCTTTGAACGTGAACTCAAGAGACTTGTCCCTCAAATGATCGGCACACACACACATCGATCAACTATTCCGTGAAACTATATACTATAATATAAGTATAATATATATATTATATATATGGTTATATATATATTATAGTTATATATATATATATAATTATAATAGTAATATATATGATTTATGTATAAATATACTATTATACTATATATATATATAATAATATATTATATATATAAGTCATCATCTTCTATCATACTCCCCCCCTAGTACTGTATTTCGGTCCGTACCTACTCAGGGTACTATTTTTTTACTTGCAGGAGAAAACATACAAGGCAAACGGATGGTTCCAAGTGGCTTGTCGGCCATGTAATCCACACGCATCTCGACAACGCCACCATATATATTATTATATATCTATATAATATTATATATATTTATATATATATATATATATATATGATATATATAGATACTATATACTCTATCACCACTCACGGGCAGGGCCCTTTTCAAAAGGAAGGGACAAAAAAATATATAAAACTAAAGCAACAAAATTTACAAAAAGAAAAACAAAAATTAAAATAAATGGAGTGAACCCACCCTGTCCTACCTACGCGCAATTCCCTCAGCGTGGGGGCAGACGCAGTGACTTAAATAGACCCGAAGATCTGAATATTGCAGGGAAAATATAAAAAGGCAAAAGTTCCACAAAACAGATGTGGCTGGAAAGAAGGCAGGCACCACAAGAGTCGATTCTTGAGTGTCCATATTCACGATGTTATCCATGTGGAGAATCTAAGGCCCTCTTGTGTTACGAGGTGCGCACGCAGTGGTGGAGGAATGCGGAGGTCAATTCTCTCGAGCACCTGCTCGCTGTAATACCTATAGAAAAGAGTAGGGCACCAACGTCCCGTCGCAGAGAAAGAAGGTCAAGGGAGTCAGAAAGGAAGGTGGAACAGAATCCACCCCAAATGTGAGAATAGTATTCCATACAGGGACGGATAAGACCTTTATATAACTGGACTATCTGAGCAGAAAAAACAAAAAAATCCGTCATATGAACAGAAAATTTCTTCCGCTTTCTTTGAGGCAATTTTGAGCACTGATGTCGATATGAGGTCTCCAAGACAATTCACTATTTATGTTCTATCAAAAAGGTTTAAATGCTTGTTTACTATGTGAGTTATTAGAGCCGTCGAAGGGAATAGGAAAGTTGGGAATGTGTTTAGATGAGGGAATATGAGAATTGTTGAGTCTTTCAAAGAGTTGAATTTTCGACACAAGTTGCCGGTTACTAACTGCAGAAATCTCAGACAGATTGCGCAAGAATTGAATGAAGCTGTAGACAAGAGGCAACTCTAGATACAAACGAGGGAGCACAATTGAAATGAGTAGAATGGAGAGTTGAGTCTTCGGCATAGGAGTAACCAAGTTAGAAGTGCCAGCTAAGAAGATGTTGATGAAAAGTTGGAATAAAGTTTGGAGATAAAACAGAACTCTGTGGAACATAACATTTAATAGAAAGGAGAAGAGGCTTGCCCATCAATAGAGCTGAAATGGAACGATCTGAAAGAAAACTAGACAGGAGTAAGCAAAGAAAGGAGAACTTCACCTTCTGTCGGGCTCCCGCTAGGGGCTTTGATGCCTTTGTCGATGAGCTGGTTGGTTCTTTTGTCATCTAAATCCTAGTCCTACACAGCGATTTCATCATCGGGCCTCACCCTTCTCGACCGGAAAAGCCTTTAACGGACTCTACTTGTCCACATTCGACTCGAATTACGCACCAGACATCCCAAGAGTCCTCGCACCAGCGAGGTCCTCCTCCTGGGCGACATCACCATAACACGCAAGCTACTACGATCGCCCTCTCGGACCCCCTTCGGCCGGGGATTTCGGGTTTTGCGTCTTGTCCTCTATTTTTTTTAAGTTCCGCTATGTCCCAACCACTGACGGCTAGCAGCCACCTTGTCCTCAGTGATGCTTTGGATTCAGCTCTCCGTACTCGTGAGATCCAGGCGACACCAATGAGGAATGATTCCCTTCTGGTCCGGGCTGCCTCCAGTACGCAGAGCTCATTACTGGCTTCTCTCTCCCGTTTGTGGGATAACTCTATCATCTCCAAACCTGACGATGTCCGTAATACGTCGAAAGGAACCATATTCACTCCGGAATTCCGTTCGGATACAACTACGATATCCTTCCTCATCTCCAGCGTCGAAATATGCCGATCACAAGTGTCTATCGGTTCCTCACAGGGAGAATCCATCATCACCAAACCCTCTTCTCCTACTTACCTTCAGTGTGCCATTCCCTCCAACCAAAGTTAAGCGAGGTTGTACTACGCACATGGTCTGGACTTACATCTCCTTCCCAAGGAAGTGTTTCAAGTGTCATAAATTTGACTCATCCCTATAAAAAAAAAAAAAAAAAAAAAACAAAAAAAAAAAAAAAAAAAAAAACTAGATACCCATAAACCATATGTTTACAATGTGAGAGTTCTCTGGACACCACTTGTAATAACCCTCCTTGTTGTCCCATTTGTAAAGGTCCACATTCCGCCTCGTCTGTCCACTGTCCCTTCTTTACTTTGGAGAAGGAAATCTTAGAGGAGTGTGCTCTTCACAATTGGATCGTGAGGTGACGTGCCTAGCAAGGAAATTGTCTCATCTTCCCATTTTTTTGGCTCAAGCTGCTGGAAGTGCTCCTACCAATATACCCTGCTCCCGTGTTGCAAGTTTGAATAGTACTCCAGGTTTGAATTCACCCATTCTTCCTACCGAAATGAATTTGACTCACCTCTGTTGGAGGTTCCTGTTTTTCAGCACGACTGGCCTACACCGTTTTTCCCAAGAATCAACTGCCCCCCAGCATCACCCGCATTCATTCTAGACGTAGGTCCCCTGAACAGGCGTTTTTGACCCATGGAGAATGTCTCGCTGACATCCACGCACCTACTACGGCTACACAATCCCTGCCGTTCATACCATCTTCGCCGGAATCGATCTCCGCTACATTTACAGGCAGGGTATTTCTTCTAGTCCTAATGGAAAACGTAATTCCCGTAAGAGTTCGGAACCAGTCTCCCTTGGTAAATTTTCGGGTCCATGCTCTCATGACGATGGATCTTCTCCCCCACGCTATTCCCTTTAACATCGGACTTCCAACTTTTTGAAATCTACTTCCACGCCATCTGAGGTTTCCACGGTTTCTTTAAAACGGGCCAGTCGTTCTACACGTGTTCGGGAATTGGATGCTGCCAATGTTCCGCCTCTGCCTTCTTATGACTTTATCGGACGCTACCGTGCCTAACCACACCGTTCCTGCTTATTCTAGTGATTTTGAATCTTGTTCAGATTCCTGTATGAATATTACAATCGATTCAAGTTTTCCTGACCCTTCCCACTCAGGGAAACGGGTGGAAACCCGTAGGGATAAGTCGGTTACTGTGCCCCCCAGTATCTCTCCAAACCGACACTTGTACCTTACCTTCGGAGATAACAATGGTCCCTCCAGATGGCAGTCTTTCACTTTCTCGGGATTTTGCTCTTTTTGTGTTCGACACCAAGGGAGGAGGATAAGGAGATCGTCAGCTGCATTGACTCAGCCCTCTCTCTTTCTCCACTAGAACAATTATCCTCCACCGACGCTATTCGGAGCCCTGATACAGTGTCTCTTCCATTTGAGGGCACTGGTGGGTACCTCGTATCCTCAACGCGGTGAGCCGTTATCCTGCTCCCTCGTGACTCATGTTGCCTCTAGATTAATGGATTCGACATTGGAGGATATGGATCCTCTCTGGCCCGTATTTTTGGAGACGAATCGGTTGTGGCTGCTGGATCAACTTCTAGTATACTTCCCCGTTCTCGTCCCATATCCCTTCTTCGGGACCTTCCTCTTCCCCTGGATTCAAGACACCTCCGGGTGGGGAATGGCAGATTCCCCGTACCCCCTGATGATACCCAACCTATCTCCATCAGAGTTACTGACAGATCTATGGCTAAGTTCTTACAATGGAATTGCCGCAGCTACTATTCTAATTTCGAAGAGTTAGCCCGACTTATTGAATTTCACCATCCAAAGGCTACCTGCCTTCAGGATACAGGAATCCTCTTGTATCTGTGAATCTTGGCCCTAATGAGAAACGGGGAGCTGCGATTATCTTCCATGAGTCGGTAACTTTTACTCCCATACCTCTCCAAACTCACTCACATGCTATAGCTTACTTACAGTTCCTAGTTGTCCATGCATCATAACAGATCTTGTGAACCTATTTATGCAACTTCCATCACCTCTCTTCGTTTTGGGAGATTTTAACATATGGCATCCGCTGTGGGGAGACCATCTAACGTCTCCGAAAGTTGAGTGTTGAGTGGCTGCTTGAATGTCAGCAGCTGTTACCCCGGCGATGTTTGAACACTGGCCTACCAACTCATGAACTCTGTGATACTCATTCCTTTACTTGCGTGGATATCTCCTTCTGCCCCATTTTTATCATAAATGGGTCTATGGGAGAAGTCATCATCAAATTTTGTTGACATCCCTCAGCTCCACCTCTTCGCAGCCCTCGTACTCAACATGGAGATATGACCGCGCAGCTCTGGCAAGCTAGGGAAATGCCTTTCCTCCTCGCGCCTGACACCTTTCCGATGCCTGTTGCGCCTTTCAAATTTTCCAGACTACTACTCCTGGAGCTTTCGAGACTAGTATTCCTCGCTCACAGCAGTGCCACCTATCTGCTACGCCGTGGTGGTCTTAGAAGTATACGCAGGTCAATCGAGAAAAACGAAAGCTTTATAGACCCTACAAACTGTTACCATCCCAATCAAATCTGATCTTATTTAAGGCCGCTGCTGCTCGACTCGTCGTATTAACAGAAAGACCAGGAGACAATACTTTCGTACTTACGTCTCCACCATCAACTCATTTGCCTTCCGTTTACAAGGTTGTTCGGAAAATACCCCGCAAGCACCACATTGATCCCTCAATCGTTCTTAAATACGACCCAGACGTGTCGAACGTGGTCAGCCCACCGAGTACGGTTGCAGACGAATTGGGGCACCACTTTGCGACTTGCTCCAGTGAGTCTAGATACAAGGAACAATTCCGTTCAGATCACCTGTTAATACGTCCTCCGGACTTCTCCCCCTTCCCTGGCGATGATGCTCCTTATAACCTCCTTTTTACGAAGGCGGAATTCCGGGAGGTCCTCGGGCCTTGCAAGGATGGAGCGCTTTGGCCGGATAGCGTCCATACCAGATGATACGTCACCTCCATCAGTCCGCCTAAGCTTTCCTTCTCAAGTTGCATAACCGTATTTGGGTGGAGAATATTCCCCCCCCCCCGTTTTGGCAAACAGCGCACATCGTTCCCATTTCCAAACCGGGGAAAAGACAATTTGACGCCTACCAACCACTTTATTGCATTGACATGCTACACATGCAAACTGATGGAAAAAATGGTTGCCAACCGCCTTCTCCCAACTCTGAAAAAAATCCGGGCTTTCATTCCTCTCCATTTTGGTTTTAGGAAGCCCCGCTCTACTCTCGACCCGCCTCTAAGCTTAGATCATGACATTCGAGAAGCCTTTTCAAACAACAAACAAGTCTTGGAGGTTTTCTTTGACTTTGAGAAGGCATATGATTCCACATGGAGATTGGGGGTCCTCGAGATCTTCATTCCCAGGGTCTGCGGGGTCAGTTCCCCTTTTTCTCCAGAACCTGATGACCAACAGATCCTTTCAGGAACGGTGAAATTCTGTATTCTCTATAGTATTTCTCATGGAAGAGGGGATGCCACAGGGTAGTGTCCTCAGTGTGATCCTCTTCTCTCTGGGATTCAATGATGTGATGTCCAATATCTCCTCCCCAGTTCGCTGCTCCCTCTATGTGGATGACCTGGCAATATACATCCCTGGAGCCAGGTTCTAATACATGGTGCGCCGTCCGCAACTGACCATTGATAAACTGTCCCTTTGGTTCGATGCAAGGGGCTTTTTGCTTTTCACGCAAATAACTAAGGTTGTTCTTTTCCGCCGGATAAACCGGGCCGGAAAGAGCCTCCCCCATCGTTGGCTCTTTACGGCTCCCCCCGTTACATTCGAACCGCACGTTAGGCTTTTGGGCATAATTTTTAATGTGCTACTGTCCTATTTTCCACATATCCAGCAATTGAAAACCAGCTGCCACCGACCACTGGATCTTCTTCTTCACCTCACTTCTACCACCTGGGACGCTGGCAGAAGGATTCAGTTCTTGATGAGATAAAGGCTGGCCAGACTTCTCGTTCTTACTTACGCCTCTTAGACCCCGTCCAAAATGAGGGTCTCCGTATTGCGACGGGGTCTTTCCGTTCTTTGCCTGTAGAGAGACTGGAGTTGCGTTGTTTTGCCTTATTCGTATGATCATTACACCGATCCCTGGTTACATTCCCCTACCCCCAGGTGAGCAACAAAGATGTGGTCATTGTCCAAATCTGACCACCCGACCCTCCTCAATGCCGTCTTCTCCTCCCACAAGGTGAGTCAAGCTGGCTCGATAGCCGCTTTTACTTGTGGCTCCAAGACTAACCATGGTGTGGGAGCATCACCTTATTTCCTGACCACACTGTCCCATAATTTGCCTTCCTCCTCCTCTACCTTTACGGCAGAGCCGGTGGCACTGCTTCTTGAAATTTTTAGGGTTCTCATTCTTGACGGAGCTGACCACGTCACCATTTTTCAGAGAGTCTCAGAGCGCGCTTTTCGCAATTCAACAACAGCCCCCTAGTCCTCCTTTGGTTTCCATCATACAACGTTTTTTGTGCATGGCCGTCGGAAAGTTGTGCCGTTCTATTGGGTTCCCTCTCAAGTGGGGGTTGCAGGCAATGAGCGTGCTTATGTGGCAACAGTTCAGGGGCGGTCCCCGTAAATCCTGCAACGCATGCCTCCCTACTAATACGCAACGCCCCCATCAAGAGAGGCTTCAGGTCCTGATGGCAAGCCTGTTGAAGCGAGGATCTAAACTCCGCTTGGTGAAGCCCCTCGTGAACCCTCCTGATTCGCTTGTGCCGACACTAACACGACTCTGAATCGGCCACACTCATTTAACACATGGGTACCTCATGTCGAGGAACCCTCCTTCCTCTTGTCTCTTTTGACGGGTCAATATGACTCTGTCCACCTCTCTTGATTGACTGTCTCGCTTTGACAACCACGACGTAGGTACTTTCCTACTATCGCCTCCATTCCCTATAGAAATACTTTCCTCCATTCTTGTTGAATCTCCGCTCTTTCGTTCAGACGTCCTTTTGGTGTTCTTACGAGAACTGAATTTACTTCATCAGTTGTCATTAGTTTCCATTTCGTTATGTCTAAGTTCAGGCCCTAGTGTTAATTTCACTAGTATAGCAGCTGTACAGGATTAACAAAAAAAAATTCAATCAATTGTTATTTCGGAAATTATTTTCAAATATTTGAAAAGTTTCAAACCTTGTATGCAAAAAATCAGACTAGTTTTTAATTAATTTCGTCTAGATGCTTCCCAGTCAATGAGCAATCGTTATAGCATTTTTTTTTTAATTTAAGAAATAAAAAAAATTAATTTTGATCGAAAAAGGAGTATCATTAATTGAAAAAGTCTTCAAAAATGGCTGTATTTCATCCATTAATAATGATCAACAATAACAGCATTGTATGATGTTTGGTGAGTATTATTTCTTAAGTTCGGATAAAAAAAAATATCTAGAACCGAAAATTAGTTCGCTCACAACCATAATAACATCTTCGTTTATCATTTATTAATTATCAAGTAAACTCGAGATATTTATGAAGATAAACATAATTAGGTGGTGAATATAAGGGATTAAATTAAAATTCAACTGAATCAGCAGTATTTACATTTATGCATCTATGTTTAAATTTTTAAGATTAAATTTAAATTTTATTTATTTTGGTGGAATAAATTTGATTAAATTTTAATACTAAAAGTTATGGAATCTATTAATGTCCAACCATTTAGAACAAGCATTTATCATTCATTCTTTAATTTCAAAGTTATATTTTATGATGTTTTTTATGGGCTCTTCTGTTTTTTATTCAGAACGTGGAAAGCACAAATATTCAGTCCAAAATCATTCCAAATCTGCTGAGAGAAATTACTTACAATCTTTATCCGTTTCTCAGCATTCCTTTAGGCTTACTACAGTGATGATATGAACAATTCATTTTATTTTATATTCTCTTATCTCTTGCGAAGTTTTAAATTTTTTAAAGTGAGAAACCCTTTGATAACATTCGACGGAATCTCGTCCCAAAGATTGTTTATTCAATGCTAGTGATTTTTCTTCACAAATCTATATAGTAATGAAAATTTGATACTTTTTTCAGATTCCATTGAGAATGTAATAAGATATTCGAAACTGAATTAAAAAAAACAACAACAAATAGCCAGAATGCAAGTTCGACTAATCATGCATCCACTGCAACAGCCTTAATATCTTTTTTTAAATAATATTCATTTTCCTCTTATTAATCTCCAACTTCAGGAACTTTGCGGTTTCTTCTAATCTCTAAATGTTCAAGGTTTCCTTTTAGCCTTGAATGAGGAACAAACTTGTAATCATATTATTCAATACATAAATTTTTCGGCCTCTCCCACTATTTTTCCAGTCATTGATTGTCCTTCAGTACACCTGCTTCGCCTGTACACCTGCCTTCACATACTGTGTCTATATCCACAGCTTGTTACACTATTATGAAGTTGACGCAATACTATTCAACTTGAGTTGTACGCTGCATTGTACCGTTATCTCTAAGCCGATTACATTATACTATTTAATTGATGCACCAGGTCCTTATTACATTATCGACGCTTAAGAACAAACTATATTTATGACAGAAAGATAGTTTTTTACTTATTTTTTGATATGTCTCTCATCTCTCGTGAGAGGGAGCAAGCGATTCCCAACCTGGGTATTTTAATCCCCATTTTTTTGTTTATATTTACCCCCAAATGGTTGGTATCACCGGGATTTGTGCTCCGAAAAGACCCTGGCGAGAACTAATAGATAAAAGTGACGTAGTGAGAGGTTGGTATCTCTGATCTGGCTTAATTCAATCGATCAGGAGTGCCACAATATAGCAAATATTAGTAAGCTCAAATTCTTTAATCTGTTATCATCTAACTACTTTTCCACTAAACCTTAATCACTATAACTCACTATCCACCCCGTGAAGCTACGCACCTTAAGTAAAAATAATATTTTATGTTCAATTCACAATAAACACAAAACCAAATTATTACCGTAAAATAAGCAGAGTACCCTCCACTCCACGCAGCGCCACTGGATGGCTTGTCTATCGACTCTATCGTCGATCGTTGGTTTCGTTTTGAAGTCAAGCACATAAAAGCAGTCGTTCTCTCGCCGTCCCCACTGACCCACATATACTTAGAGAGGTGTGGTTGGCAAGTTCTTACGTGCCCAAGGAGCGACCTCTTCGTCTAACTTAGCATCCCACCACTATTTTTGGTTTGTTTGGACCCCTATACAGAGATGCGCTCAAACTAGCAGGTGAGTTTGTAAATAAATTTTTACCTGCAACTTGTTAGATATCAAGCTATCACATCAGAATTACTCTAGGACATAGCTGCTCTGACACGTGCCGTTTTTGTACGAATGAATCTACAGCTGTGTGAGATTTTCACTTACCTCTATTTGTGTGCCTTTTAAATACCCTAAAATTTATGTCGTCATATGCGTTAGTGCCAAGCGAAGATAACGTGGATACAAGGATAAACAATCGGACTTCCGTTATTCAGTTACCTTTACGCATGCTTCATGAGCCCTAATATTATTCGTCATATAGTCCGCACACAATTTTTTCTGTATTTTTTATTCGTAGACAGTGCTAATTTTTTTTTTTTTTAAAATCTCCCAATTTTATCTATATTTATCACGGTCAGCCTCCAGATTAGGGGACGCGCATAGTTCAAAAACTACAATACGATAGCTACCGACATTAGGATATTTTTTGTGAAAATTTTTATTTTTGAGATGAAAAGATTCAAAAAATTAGTAAATAAACAAAATAGCTTACAAAATATTTACAGAAAAAAAAAAAAAATATTACTTAAAATTTTAACCTTCAATCTTGCTGTCTTGTCAGAAGCTCTCTGATCAATCTTTGGGTAAAAATTTTCAAATTCCGTATTTGCGAGCACACTCTCGAATTGATTAAGTTCACACCAAGAGATTTTGTTAATCATACTCATTCTCTCAGTGAAATAGCATTGGAGTGCTAGGTTGCGTCATGGTACAAATTATTAAATAGCATAAATTATTCTCTCTTCTCTCCAGTGCTTTGATCTATTTCAACTGACTATATTCATAGTAGTATTATATTTAATGGAACCAGTATGTAACTGTCCATACATAACGATATGGAATAAATTCAGTCGAATATACTAATAGTATTTATATATATATTTATAATATATATTTATATATGGATAATGACCACATATATACCTATATATAATATTTAATAGCAATAGCCTCCGTTTACCATTAGTTTCCATATTATCTGAAAGCTTTTGCTGTCCGATATGCTCCAGTAGTTCTTATTTGCTACATATCCCCTTCCTTATACCAAACTTTATGGGTAAATTAGGCTCTCCACAAATATCGGTTTGGGAGCAAACCTCGTGCTAACTGTGTAGTAGTTATAATGCAGTTGACGTCTATGTGGGAGTGTGGATGTTTAGTTGGTGTGTGTCGTACGTCAATGGTAAATACAGGTGTTATGCGATATATACACAGCACAGAGGAACAAGGATAACCCTGTGGAAGAACATCTCTGCGCCAATGAGGTTTCGTAGAACCATGATGGCTAGTTGTGTACAGAAAGCACTCCTGCATTTTCCCTGATGAGTCACGTTTCAAAAGCATTACTATAAAGCTCATCTCGCTCTTTAGCATTGAATAAAATAAGGATGACATAGAGAGGTATCGCGACTTAGCAGTGGAATTGTCTTTCTGTCAAGAATGTAGACATTATACCTCTTGGTGCCACAGCTTTTGTTATGTGGGAAAGAAATTAGTTGTTGATCTCGTAAATGACATTTCGTAAAATCAAATTATACCCCTGGCGTGCCAAATTATGCATAGATCAAATTGGCCTATGCCTTTATTAGGGGAAAGCTACCTGAATGCTTCTGCAGACATGTTACCCCTTATTTCTTATCCCACAAATCACAAGACCATTCTGGCAAAGACAAATTATACCCCTGGTGCCAACTTATGCATAGATGAAATGCTATGCCTTTTTAGGGGGAAAGCTCCTTTTAGAGTATACATAAAATCAAAACCTGGGAAATACGGTTTGCTACTAAGAATGTTGTCGGATGTGGAGACAAAACTGATCCTCCAAATAGCTCCGTATGGTGGGCCCATAGGGGACACTCCCTCAAAGAAGCCACAGGAGATAGTCATGGATTTACTAACGCCATATTTCGAGACTAACCGAAATGTAACCACCGATCGTTACTATACATCTGTACCTTTAGCTACCGAATTGTATAAGAATAAAATTACGCTAGTTGGCACTCTAAATAACTCCAGACTGCATCTGCCTCAAGCGCTAAAGGTAGTTAAAGATCGGGAGTTGCATTCCACTATCTTCGCAGCGTCGAAGAAGCCTGTATCAGGTGAAAATGTTCCTATCGTCTTAGCGTCTTATATAACAAAATTGAGACCCCCTAAAAATGTTATTCTTCTGTCTACCATGCATTCGAAATTTAGAATCAATGAAGAATATAAATGACAAAAGAAAAAATAAATTGAAAAAAAAAAAAAAAAAAAACCCCGAAGTTATTGGAATTTTAACAATTCGACGATGGTGCGGTCGACGAACTTATTACTTGATCTCCCACTTTTGGCCTCGTTTATTTCCCTAAGAAGATTTGGCTAGTGGCAAAATTCTTCTTCTTCTCTTCTTCTTTTCTTCTTTCTCTTCCTCTCTTCTTTTCTTTTCTCCTTTTCTTCTTCTTTCTTCTTCTTCTTCTTCTCTTTCCTTCTGACTCGTATTCTTCGATGTGCTTCTCCGATCGTGTTTCTTCTTTCTCTTCTTCCTCAGGGTCCTCCTGTAAATCTTAGGGCGCTCTTCCTTCATTCCCGATCCTCTCTTCTTTCTTCTATGAAACGTTGGCCTTTGTTCTGTGTTTATAGCTCATATATAGATCATTTCCTGTTGCTCTGTAATGGTCATCTTCTTCTTCTTAATTTTTTTATCGCTAGACTATCATGTCACCTTCCAGTCTTCTAGATCACTTCTTTTGGTCACTTCCTACTTTCTAATCTTCTATATCTCTTACTATCATTCAATGCCTATTCTCTCTTACCTAATCTTCTTCTTCTTCTTCCTATCTTCTTCTTTCTTTCTTCTCTTTTCTTCTTCTTCTGAATAACTTAAAGCAAATTACCTCATCTGGGTCTTCTTCTTCTGGGGTTCTTCGGTGAGCCTACATTCTTCACATTTCTTTTTTCTTAATGAATCCCTTAGGGGAAAGAAACTCATTCAGTTCTTTCTTCTTCTTCCTTCTTCTCTTCTTTCCGCATCCGCATGCGAGGCGATTTCTTTAATATTCCTAAAAACATCTCTTCCAAGTATGAGATCTAATAACACCTCATTACAAAGTGTTACCCCGAGATTCAACTCTCTCTTTCTTTCTCTGTCTCTCTTTCTCTTTCTTCTTCTTTCTTCTCCGAGATTCAAGCACTCAACGCTCTTCTTACCTGCTCAGCATAAGGCGTCGCTACCATGGCAAGTGTCCTTCCAATGGTACTATAACTTCAATGACGGTGTAATAACTTTTCTGTTTAATATACTCTGCAAGCCGTATGAAACAGAAGAGAAACGTCTACACGCTTACATAATAGTCTTACGTTTGTCTGAAAGTGCGGGGATCCGTTGCGCACTCGCGCACATACTTTCACTCTTCCGCAAGAATTAGTATGTAAAATTCCTTGTTGGACGCATTGTAACTTATATACTTATATCTATTCCTATTACTATATTATATTATACTTCTCTTTCTTTATATTATCTTTATATAGGTTCTTATATTTATATTAATAACGCTCAGATATCTATTACTTTCATATTATATATATATTATCACTATTATTATTATTATATAGCTATTATCTTTATATATATTACTTTCTTTATATTATCATCTTATATCAATCTTCTATTCATCTTATATTCAATTTATTATTCTTATATATATTATCTTATAGAATATGGGAAAATATATCGTTTTTAACTTTTTTTATTTTTTATTTTCAGTATATATATTACTATATATATTTATAATATATATATATATATATATTCTTACTATTTACTTATATATTATTATATATTTATTATTCTATTCTATTTCCTCACCCTTATATCTATATACTTTCATTATATATTCATTCACTTCATTCTTTCTTTCCTTCATTTAATCTACTATTACTTTACTCATTTATCACTTATTCTTTATTATATCCTTATATTACTTCTTCTTATTATATAATACTCATTATTTCTTTCTTCTTTCTTTCTTTCTACTACTCATTCTTATCTATATCTTGAAATGGTGTGATCAACAAAAATCTTTTTAATTTTTTTTTCATTCTTAGTATATACTTGAATCTATTGAAATTCTAACAAAAAAAAAATTCTTTCTTTTTCTGCGAAAATTCTAAAAACATTTTCTTTATTCATTGCTTTCACCTTTCTTTTTAATTATTCTCTCTGAATCACATAATACTCTGGTTACTCTCTAAATTAAGTGGCAAAAAACTACAGAAAAGTTAAAAATATTGTACCTGGCGTGGGAAATACAATATGTACCCCACTAATCTATCACTGTGTAAATAAAAATCTTCCTCCTCTCTAGTTTCTCTAATATATCCTATATTTAAAACTAAAAAAAATCAAACATTTTTTTTTTTTCTTTCTTTTTAAAAACTATAAATAGACACTATCTCTCTATACCAGGACTGAATTCATAATCTCCGTATCTTAATTCATAAGTGGCTAAAACATTAAAAGAATAATGGCTAAAAAAAGCATTGTTAATAAAATATACTTTCTACCCACGAGTACTTCGTAAAAAAAGATCGATTTTCAAAATAATAATTAAAATAAATAAAATATGTCTCTTTCTTTTACAATAATTATTCTATACTGAACAACTCTAAAGGACTGAATTACATCTAATCCTCGTTCATTTTAAAAAATGGCAAAATTTTAAAATAATAGTGGTAAAAAGGGCGTGTCGAAATATCTGATACCACGAAGCTTTACTCTGTCTTCTTCTTTCTCTCTCGACGTATCTTTACTTGAATTCATCGAGTACGCCGCTGTAACGGTTAAGTATTGCTGATACTCTTCGTGTTATAATGTTTAGTAGTTTATTCGTTGTCTTTATCACTGCTCTTTCTGTTAGTGTTTGCTCCTAGTTAACTGCATTATAGTTCTTAGCTACTGGTGATGCTATGTCTAATGCCTTTATCCTATATCTGTTTGCAATAATTCAGCATTATATTCTCGTCTTTCGAATCAGTATGATAATAGTCAAGGTTATGATAAATTTTCTATGTCTACTTTATCTTCGTTTCGTTATAGTATTGAAACTTTGTAAATGTTAGACGTTTATTCGTGCTTAAGATATGCCTCGGTTTGTTGTTGTACATTATATTCTTAGTTCAGGTGAATGCTATGATGGCTTTATTAATGTGAAAACTTTTGTTACGTTAGTATATATTCATTGGTCTGTGTGATAGTTAGGTAAGGTTATGGTAAATTTTATTTAAATATTACCCGTGTTAATGTAAAAGGTTTGTTGCGTTAGATTTGATATCGCTCTTTTTGGTCAGGTTGTTAATTGTTTACTGTTTTTGTATTGGCCTTTCGTTTAGTTTATTTCCTTTATCTCCTTACTGTTGTTTAAGTCCTTCTATCTGCGAACTCTTCTTGTTTAACTGTTAGCAGTTTACTTCTTGATTTTAACTTCTTCCTTTGCGTGTGTTATTGTTTCGTTCTGTCTGTGCATTATATTCTTAGTTCGGATGATGCTAATGTTAGCTATATTAATGTTAAAACTTTGTTTTTTTACGTCTTCTTTTCTTTCCTAGCCATGTTTCTACGTTGATGGTATGACTTAAATTAGAGCAGGGTGAAGCTAATATTTCTTTTTGTTTAAACACTATTACCTTCTTGTTATATGTAAAAAGGGGTTTGTTTTGCTCGTTATCGATGTATAACATATCTTGCCTTGTAAAACGGTGTTGATATTCTGGTCTCTATCGTTTTTTTGTTATGCCTTTCGTTAGTTACTTTTACTGTTGTTTAAGCTCTGTCGTGAACTTTGCTCTAAATGTTAGTTCTAGTCTCTCTTATTCTCTTGTTTTATGGCTGTGGTCAAGGTTTTTGTCGCTTGAATCATTAATACTTTCGTATCGTTTCCGGTTGATGTCGCTTCATGTTTAAGCTTTACTAATGTGAAAAACTTTGTACGTTTAGCAGAATATTCATTGGTCAGTTGTATAAAGAACTTGTTTTTTATGTATATGTTTAATCCAAAATGATACTCGAAATGTGAACCTGAAACAATAGATCAAAAGACCTGACTTTATATAGATGGACAGTGGGGTAATGTTACGGAGAGGGGCCTCCGCGATGTTATGTGTCTCTGGTTTGGAAATTTACTGTTTACTTGTTGTAGTCTCGCTCTCTTAATGTAAGAGGGATATCGATATAAGAGATGCTACTTCCAGCCGACGAACAATTTTAGTAAATAATTTGATCATAGATAAATTGAGATCAATAATCTGCGATGTAAGGAGGTATAGATATAATTAGATCAATAGATAATAGATTCATGGAGGGGTGGGAAAGGTAAGATGGGTGGTTTGATTTACTTATTTACTAATTTACTGCTTTAGGGTATGTAAAAATGCAAATTTTTTTACGTTATAAAACATGAAAAGCATAAAAAAAATTTGTAAAATTATATTTTTTCAATACAAAATACAAATTAAATAAAATAAAACATAAATTAAAAAAAATTAATTGAAAAAAAAATCAAATGTAAAAGAACTAATAAAATAAAATAGGAAACGAATGTTTACTAAACTCAGCATCGCACCGGCTCCAATCACCGGTGCAAGTGCTATGACCATTTGTCCGAACAAGAGACTTCTTCTTCACTATCTCATCCTTCCTCCTTCTTCCTCCTGCTCCATCTTCTGTTTTGCCGTTCAAAGGAGTATCTTCTGGGGAACCACCCCCCTCTGTGGGGTCATCAGACCCCCGCTTTATGGAACTTATAACCCTCGTATTCCGAGTTCATGACCTTTAAAAATAACATAATAATTTTGAACAACCAAAATACTATATCAAAGGGCTCAGATTTTTTTCTCACTCGGCTACCGCCGCCGGGCTTCAGCAACAGTGGAATGCTGTATACATTTACTCCTCTGACTCAGATTCCTATTCCGACTCTTTACAATTATCTGACCCCGAATCTGATTCGCTTCTCCACTCTACTCTATGCATTCCATTCAATTTCTAACGGGGGGACCCCATCTGTGGGGTCCCAGACACCCCTCACGATCTTGAAATCATCATATTCGATATCTACGGGTTCGATAACATATTATAAAGATACAAATATTGTTTCATTATCACAAATATTGTACTAACTCAGCACCCACGCACACGGAAGCTAGCACAGGTTCCGATGTCAACTCTTTTTGAATTCCGTTTCCGATTCTTTCCAAAAATCCGACCTCACGAATTCTTTCTCCAATTTTCAACCTTCTACGGACATTTCGATTTTTAGGGGGGGGGGGCAGCGTCCCCCTTACGGGAGACGCCAGTGGTAACATAACCTCGGTTTACTACGAAGTTAACTCTTCTTTCACCTAACGCGCTGCCAAATTTTAGACCGATACGATAACTTTTAAACTTGTACGAGGAGTAAAAAGTCACACAAGACGGTGCAGTGGCGGTGCGGGCGCCATAATACGGTGGATTATATAATTAATTATATATTATATATATATAATACTATATATATATAGTATATTATATATATATATATATATATATATATATATTATTTTATACTATATATATATATATAGTATATCATTATATATATGATATATATATGTATATTATACTATTTATATAGTAATATATATAATATATATAATATATATAATAGTTATATATATATATATAATAATAGTAGATATATATATATATATTAATTTTATTTATTTATTTATATTATTTATTTATTTATTAGTTTATTATTTATTCCATTATTATTTATTTATTTTTTTTATTTAAATAAATAAAAATAAACAAACATTTACACCGAAAAATAAGCATAAAACGCGCCGTTTATCAGTAACACGGTCTGCGTTAATCAGTTATCAAAAAGCGACAATGAATAAGCAACGCTCAAGAACGTCGGGAAGAGTGAGGTTGGCCGCTCAACCTGTTAGTAATTAATACTACATATATATATATATATATATAGATATATATTATATATATATATTATATATATATATTATATATTATATATATATTATATATATTATATATATTATATATATTAATATATATATATATATATATATGAGGTGTAATTGGAAAGGCTTAAGACAGGTGGCGCCACTGCTCAATATGAGAGGCTGGATTTGTAGGCTAGTGTTGTGCGGGAAGCTTGCTTCCACTTTAAACGTACTTAAAAGAACAGCTCGATATCTTTCCTCAGAACCCTGTTTCATCCCTGGTGAGTGAAGACATGTTGTCGTATCTTGGCTGAATTTTGATTTCTCAAAATAACTGAAAACACGGAACATATTTTTGTAAAATTTTGTATTAAAACCGGGAAATACGCTTATAACCCTACGGTTTTTTTACATAATGAACTTTTAGAAATAGCTTATCAGGATAAATGCCTGAGCCAGTCAAATGTCTTTATTTTTTAATCAACAGATCCAAAGATGGCCGCAAATCAGTCGAAGATAACCCCCGGTTAGATCAACCAACGAAAACATTATGAAGGTTCTCAATTTAGTGCTCTCTAACAGTAGACTAACAAATAGGGAGATGTCTAATGAACTGAATTTATGTCTCTACGCGGTTCAATAAATTTCAACTGAAGATTTGAAAATGAACTCGAGTGTTCGCGAAATTCATTCCAAAATTGTTGTCAGACCAGCAGAAACAAACACCTACGTGAAGTGTCCCAAGATCTGATGAATCTGGCCGAAAGTGACCCAGATTTGTTAAATAGGGTAATTCCAGTCTACGCATCATGGGTTTATGGGTATGAACCAGAAACAAAGACATAATTATAGCAGTGGAAG
>JABUQX010061504.1:0-23102 GCA_015478945.1 Trachelipus rathkii
AATAGACATGAGTCCTTAGTTCAAAGGGCCAACCAACAATGCAAACTGCATGAAACCAAAAAAAATGCTTACTAAGGGATAAAAATTCAGATCAAACGTAAAAGCCTCATTTAATTTTACTGCAGATATGAATGAAACCATCATAATAAATAGTGAATGTGATATATCATTGTGATTTTATTTACAATTTTATAGTTTTATATTTATAAGAGTCAACGAGACATATATCATTGCGATTTTATTTACAGTTTTATATTTATATATTTTTTTATTTTATAGCTACTGATTTTATTTATAGGTAGCCAATTTTCACATTTTTCAACAGAAATCGATAAAACTTAAACCTACACTTTCCACACTTAATTGGTATTTGCAGCATAAGAAATGAATCTCTACAAAGTTCTTAATTATAAAACAACACATCTCTCCACACATATAATATTTCTCATCGAGTCAATAATATATATAAAGTTTTTATATATAATTATGATTCTAAAATAGGTATATATAATAATATATAATATTATATATATAATATTATACTATAATATTATTATAATGTAAATTATAGAATTCTATATATATTATATAATATTATATATATATCCATTATATTGGCGAGCAGAAACATATTATATACGCATTTCTAAATTTATTGGTACAAAACACTAACATTCATAATAATATGCTAATAATTAATAATTAGATGTAGGTCATTGTACAATATTCTGAAATGCGTATTATATGCTTTCTGGCGAATGATATAGTATATAGTATTAAATATAAAATTATATATATAATATATATATATAATATATAGTATATATTAATATATATATATACACTTACAGCTATAATATAATTATTATTAATATATATATATATCTATATATATATAATATCTAGTAGTATATATATATATATAGTATTATTATTATTGTGGATATGTATTATATTCGCAGAAACATATGAGTACCATTGGAGAAATTTCTGTACAATGAGCCCTTAACATTAATAAATAATAAAATTATACATAATTATTAGAATAATTAGGCCTTAAATATGTAAGCTTCTTTTGTGTGCTTCGCTAGGGGCCCTATTCATATCCCTTCCTTAAGAAGTTAGCCATGAAACTCATCACTTGCAATTTTGCCGCTAGTCTATCAATCCTTGATAGTTGAAGCATGTACTGATCTTCCTCTGTCAGTTGATTGATAGATTTTCTTTCTCTTTCATATTCTCGATATGCTTTTATCTACGAAAAATACAAAAAGAAACATCTGAAAACATTGTCTCAGCTTTAATTGGATCTATTTCATTTAATTAGTTGGTGAAGTGGAGACCTCCTATTGCTTTCATCTGAACAATGGTATTCCTCATGATTTTGTTCTACCCTCTAATATTTTCGCATTTTTCATTCCACGGATAGCTTTGTTTCCGATATCGTTTAGCTAATGTCATTTGAGCCTTCAACAACTTCCAAAAATGTTTAACGGATGATCCCGTCATTTAACTCCATCCGTTGTCTGTTCAGGATATGTTTCCTTGACGTTTCGTTGAATATAAGGTCCCACTCTTTTCTTTTTTCTAGGTACACCCTTTTTCCACGTATATTGTCCCATTCTTGACAATACTAATGGTTTATGGACAAAATATTGTGCCCATACATCATACAACTCATTAGCTCTATCTACAAATTGTCTAACATAATCTTTACTTTCACTCACCGGATACTGCAAGTTAATTTGACGATCATCCAACTGCTTTCTCAATCTTCCTTGAGTATATCGTTTGAAATTGGGTTCAATTGATATTGTTAACACAACTTTACAAAAGGGATATTGTTTTGCCCATTTATCAAAATATTTTCTCAAAGTGACCACTAGTCTCTATTTCTAAATCCATATCAGGCTTCATAATATGCATGGTTGTTTCCCTAACCTTTCTTAACTTAGTCTGATCACAATGTAGCCCAACCAAGACAACTGTAGTGATCAATTGATTTTCATTATTCAAATTATAATCCAAAATTTTTTCAGTCAATACCAGCAAATCCATGATCTTGATACCATTTATATAGTAATAGTCCACTCTCTTGATGGAAGAATAGTCCGAGTCCTGTGCCAAAGCATGAACTCGACTATCCTATAATAGCCACTCGCTCCTCTGGTGATATTTCTGCTCTTCTGGGCTGGCTTGGTCCCGCTACTGGAATTACTACATCCATTCCTGCAATATGTAGAAAAACAAAAGAAACAAAAATTACAATACTTTAATTATACTTTCTCAAATATTAAAACTATACTGAAACTATTTTTTTTTTAGCAATTTAAAAAAAAAAAATTCAGAAGCATCTAAATTTATCTCCTCTTGTATCCAACCTTCCTTATCTACGGTTTCATGGTATATACTTTCTTGTGACTCACTTCTATTAAGACTCATCTTCAAACTGTAAACATAGCCTTTCTTTTTCTTCTACTTGGACTCCAGTACTTATATAAGTTTTTTCTTTTATTTTTTCACTGGTGGCTATATACCACTTAGCTGCTCTTATCCAGTGTAACTTAAAAGTATTATTTATCTGTTCTTATTCAAACCCTTCAAAATCTCTATCTACAGATCTAAAATAAATCAATTGTGTCAAAACCTTCAAAACTATATTCTTCTTCATCCTTACTACTACTCTTTTCCTAGTTTAACTCTTGTAGTTCACTTGGCGTTTCGTAAAACTTTTTTAAATGTTTATGATGTACTCTATAGAGTATAGTCCTTCTATACCGATGCTGCAGGTCTATAACACTCCGTTCTCATATACCTTTAATATCTTATATGGTCCTTGAAATTCCTCTGCCACTTTGTTCCATACCGCGTGTCCTTTTAATATAACTTTTTTCAAAACTAATTCATATGCTTCAAATGGTCGATAATTTTGATATTTATCTTTCCAAGTCCCTCCTTCATTATTCACCCGATTCACATGATCCAAAAACAAACTAGCTGGAGTCTGGTTTAACTCAACGTGATGAGTATGATTATACGTTCTTACAATATCACACAGATTTGCATCCCATTCTCTTGGATCCTCCAACATCCTCATCATATTCAATTGTTCGATTACTTCGCTCGTTTCGGGCATATTAGCAGATGAAAATCGCTGTCCTATTTTTCTCAGATCTAAAAATTCTCTTAATAACTGATTATTAAACTCTTTCCCATTATCTGTTTGAATTTCTAATGTGTTTTTAGAGGTTTTTATCGCCTGTAAATTTGTCTTGTGTTTTTTTTTTATCTGGAATGGCCATAGCCAATACCCACTTGGAATACAGATCGATTCCAGCCAACAAATACTGGTTTCCTTTTACCGTTTTTGGCAATTCTAACAAATCCCTCGCAACCACATCAAATAGTTTCTTAACCCAAATTTTCAAAATTGGCGGTTTTTTACGTCATGCTAGTGTATGTTTTTCTTTTTGACATGGTAAACAAGTACGAGTTATCATATTACAAACATGATATGTCTTAGGGTGCCACGCAATTTGTCTCATTGTAACCAAAAATTTATCTCGCTTTATATGAAATTTTTTTTTGGTACTTCAATAGTTAAATTTACTAAATCTTATGTCATAATAGGTACAAAATTGTCCCCATTCTTTTCCTCTAAATACCCATTTCTAATCTCAATATCTTTAAGATCTGTAATAAAATATCTCAATAATCACGTCTGTTTCATCTGCCTTTCTTTATTTTCAATAGTACTGTTTCTTTGTATCACTTCATACAATTTCATAAGCTGATATTGAACCTTGTCTTTTTCGTATATCATCCTGTAATCGAGCCTCATCATACGTATATTTGATATCCCCAATCAATCTGGGTAATTCCTGCCCACTTGAATCACTCATCTTTATATTTAATACTTTATCATGCTCGGTTTTCCCTTTTTCATTTTCTTCCTCTTTTCCTTCACTCCTCTCTTCAATTTCCTTCCTTTCTACAAACTCACTAACATTTTCTTCTTGGTCATCTTGTAATTCATATAGCACTACTACTTCGTGCGATGCACATATTTCATCGTCCAAATCGATTAGATTTACTTCTTCACTTTCCTCCATGTCTATTATCACAGATTGAAATTCTTTTGCAGCATGTACCAATAAATTAAAATGTATACCATGTATACACATGAGATGGAACTCAGGTAATCTTTGACCGAACACTTCATTATAACTTATTTTTAGCTCTTCCATGGAAGAGGCTTATTGTGATATAAACTCTAGCACAAGCTTCAATCACCTCAGCTGTAACCTTCGTTCCCAGCATATTTATTCTATTTAACTCTTGTTTATATGCTTGTTTATTTCCTAACCCATATTTGGTCATATTTTCTCTTACTGCTCTTTCCCTGATAATTATATGTCTCTGTATTTTGAAACAAATGTACGGTCAATTCCTTGAACAGTGAATCTCCCCCTCCTGGCAGATACTTTACTTCAAAACCAACTGGACACCATTCTTCATCTATTTCACTCAGTTGTTTTTTTTTTTGTGGTTCATCTGGCCCACATCTTGATAATAAATCACTCACACAATTAAACTTACCGGGCAAGTAACGAATTATAGAATCATAATCAGCCACAATTCAATTAGCTGTTCATATAAGTAAGAGGCTGATGATCCGACTAAATAACAGATCGTCTTCAACTCAAAAACACAAAGTTTTTACCCCCCAACGTAATGCAGCTAACTCCTTTTCTAACGTTCTATAACTCAGCTGAGCCTGACCAAAACACATTGATGCATATGCAGGTACTTTCATGATGCTAATTTGTTTTTGTTTTAAGCATGCTTCTGTGCCTTCTCCAGACGCATCAACATACAGTTCCAAGGGCTCCAAACTCATAATCGGTAAATGTTAGAATTGAAGCAATAGTCAGTGCTTCTTTTAATCTTTCAAAACTCGTTTGACACTCCTCCGTCCACTTTAAATTCTTTCCCGATGTAAGCCTTGACAATAATTTCATAAGCTTGGTTGCCTCTGGTATATGCCTACGATATCTTAACTAATGTGACACTGCCGACACACAGAAAATCCGTTGTAATATGTCCGAGGCCTTAACAAATTGTTTCAATGATACCGTAATTTAATATGCAGTGGGAAGAGTAATACATTCTTTGCATCGACGCAGCGGTTTCGTGAAACGTTTCGTAACCAGGAAATAATTACTTTGTAAGGTATGCTGTGTCAACGATACCCGATTCGCATAGTAAAACATGTGATATCGTGTATCCGGACTGCGAAGCTACCAGTAGCATGCCAATAAACCTTCAAATCACAGACACGAAGCCATCCATATTCCCTATATTTTATTTTCGCCAGCATACATGCAATAGTGCATAGGTTACTGTTATTGGTATACAGAGTTGTGCTTATAGGTATTGAAGCGTCGTAATATACCATTTGTGTAGTAAATACCCTTTTAAACTACATTTGCTTGAAAAATCTATAAAGATGTTCTCCATTCCGAGGGCTGAACTAATTATTTTATGTACCCCGTAAAAAAGCCACTTGGGCTATGAACATTAATTGCGAGTGATACATCGAGGTCATCGTTCTCCGCAAATATTAGACAACATAATCTCCGCGATATCGATACTTCATGCATATGTGTTTTTCTGATGCTTATTATCACATGTTCTTTTTGCAATCAGCGGGTCAATACATTTCGGCTTAATCCTTTCGAATAAATACATAATCAAAAGCACAAAGTACAATCTGATAAACTTTGATAATATCGGACAATGGTCAAAATCCTTTGTAAGTTGAAACATATCAGCTTGCGCTACAAATAAAATGCCTTACCTTCCTCGCTAATGAAGGTAGTAATTTTCTTACTGGCCCAAATGTTATTAACTGATGTACTAAATGAACGAGCATATGGCTCTTGGGAGTTAGTTTTTCCTTTCCATACAATGAAGGAAAATTCTGATGATGCATTGTAACAAATTTTTTAGCTTCCAGTGTAGCAGAAAATATTGTGTTAGTAGCCCAAACTATTCTTAAAACAGCTAGTAAGTACTTGTAAATACTTTAAAAATGGGTTGTTAGCATCTACGTGACTAATAAATAAAAGGTATATGATTGGCAAAAACGAATGCCGATTTCGAAGTAAAATTTTAATTTAAACATCAATTACAAGACTTGAGTGTGCAATTGGAAGCTACAAGTGCATATATGGTAAGAGGACAGTCAGCTATAGTTTTCTTTAACCTTTCTTCGCTGTATATGGCGATTTGACTAAGAGTGTTAGCAATCAACTGCTATTTTCAAAAAGATCATTAATTCCTTCTTAATAAAAACATGCATTGGATCAAATAAACAGTTTTTTGAAACTGAAAAATAATAATTTTAAGAAATAAAATGATTTTCTATCCAAAATTTGACTTTTTAGACAATTCTCTGTAAAGAATGTCATTACCATTAAGTCTGTATTTATTTCATCACATGTTTTTTAAATAACCAATTCCCGATTTTCTTAATTTAGCACGATTCATGTCCTAATAACTCTTGGAATAATTAATTGACCGAGTTGATCAAGACATCGACAACTGACCAGTAATCATGATGGCAAAACTATTACTATAAAACACCTGCGATCTGGTGTAAACCTAAAGGCAGTCAGATGTATGCGATTAAGATGTAATACCTAAACACTATACATTTCTAAATCGGATAAATTATATACTACCTTCATTAAAAGTTATATAAGGTCATTGACAACGTACTTAAATTTAACCTTATATTGTCTGAAGTTTCTTAAAGTCCTTTGAAAATGCTACTCCTATAAAGTAATTATGTTTTAATTTTACTTCGTTTCTTAATGGGGAGGAATAATTCAAAATTGAAATATATATAATAGAAGATAATGTTCATGAACAGTTCTATTTTTTTCCCTAATGGGTTACAAATTTCTATATCATCAGTATTTAGAGTAAAAACTAAATTATGTGTGTTGTTTTTAAGTTTGGGATGAGAACTGAAAACTGTTCCATGGCAAATATCTCATAATTTTGTCTTCACATGATAATATAAATGGATTTTTTTAAGCATTTCTTAATTTCGGGATGTGTTACAAGTACTTGTAAAATTTTAATTATCGAACAAAAAGTAAAATGAATAGTAATAAAATTTACCTTTTTTGAGGTGGTTTTCAGATCTTTGAAAGTGGTATCAAGGCAACTATCGCAGATAACTGAAACAGCTTTGTAAATGGATTTGAAAAATTTGGAATTACTTTATCAGTCCTCGAAGACAGTGTAGATGAAGACAAAGAATTAATTCACAGCGACATCGACGATGAGGATGACTCGGAATCCCACAATTACCCTATAGAGGTTGACAAGGAATATAATGCTGAAATGCATTTACAAAATCACCTAAGGTGTAATCTCACACTCTGAGTTTAATTTGTCCACCGGACATAAAAATCAGCGATGAACGGCTCTTTCGCATAACATCACCACAGTGCATTTGCTAAGTGTCCAGTTTTTTGGAACTTATCTGGGAGTCGTAAGTCGGCGGAAAAATCCACAATAAATTAAAATGTCAATTACAACTTCCTTGTGCAACAAGGTGGAATAGTCTATATGACAGTGTTCTATTGCTTATACGTCACAAAAGATTTCTCAATGATTTGTTGAATAACTTACAGATTCCATGCTTTAGAGAGATTGAAATCGAATTCCTTCAAGAGTACATTTTGGCGCTTGAGCCGATTGTCATTGCAATTGATAGGTTACAAAACGATAAAAACTTTCTACGGATCTTTGCTCCCAACTTTATTAGCAATAGGAAAAACCTTAAACGCTTAGCGGCAACTGCACTTCGTCATACTGTATCACTTCTTTAACGTATAATTTCTGGATTTTTAGACCGTACATCGCGCGTGTTACATCCTCCTATCTGTTAGCAGGCAATGGGAAAAAACATTCTATCCCGCTTAGCCTACTTACTTTCTGCATTCCGAAAATTTAAATAAAAATAACTTAACTATACAACCTGAATTCAATACTGAAATCAATAGCAAGAAATACCAAAAATGTTAACTTTCACTGTATGTGACCAGAATCTCGAGTACAAGAGTATTAAGAGTCAGATCGAATCACTAGACATTTGAGGTTATTGGTAACTACCAGCGAGTAAGACAAGTTATACAACTTTTTAGAGTTATGAAGAATTTTCCAATCACAGATTGGTTGCCTCGCAAAATACCGAATACACACCCAGAAATGAAGAAATTGCAACAATTATCTGAGAGATAAAGATCATTCTCCGTATAACAAGTTTTTTTGTTTTAAATGCTGTATCTTAATTTTACTTTTACTTTGCCAATACTGTCAGGCTACTTACCACTCTTCAGCAGCATGTTTAGAGATTGTATCAGCTTTGTGCATCATAATCTCAGCTCTCTCGAAAGAAATAAACTTTCTGATATTATGTTTGAAACCCTTGTTATGCTTAAAGGTAATTAATTCTTCCCCCTTTCTCCCAAAAATCATGCGTACAACAGAGATGCTAAGAGTATTCATTTTAAATATTATTTTAAAGTTTTCCGTACAGTAGATAAAATATTGTTCATCAAGCATTAATACAATTTTAATTTTATCAATCACATAATCTTAAGAAAATTGTAAACGTTAACGTGCTTTTACGATCTTTCAAAAAAAAATGTAACGATGTATAATCGGTAAAGCACTCAATTTCCTTGTCAAAATAATATAACGGTAACCGCTGAGCAATCAATGTAAAGGTACCCATTTAATATATGATTATATATATATATAATAATCATAATAATTATATATATAATATATATATATATATATTATATATAAATATTATATATATAGAGATATATAGAATATAATATAGTATAAATTATTATAGCAAGGTAAACCGTGCCTAAAACTGACAAGACGAACATATTAGATAAGGTAAAATAATATATAATATTATTAATAGTGGTAAGATGGTGAATGGTAAGTGGCTGGTGGAAATAACACACCCTTCTTGATTGGGACTCTAACCTATGAGTGAGTGTGAAATATATATATTATATATTATTATATATATTTATATAATATAAATAATATATAATATTATAATAGTATGATAAAATATATATATATATATATAATATATATATATATATATATTAATATATATTATATATATATATATATATACCTTGTGAAATAAAAAAGAAATTGAATAAAAATAAAAAATGACAATATGGAAAAAACTTTAGCCAGACGTACGATGTAAATAGTAAGAAAAACTGCAAAACTCTAAATGGAGTAAATTCGGACGCCAGATTACAGTAATACTAATCTGAAATGCAAAGGGAGAAAATTGCAGCAAGTTTATAATGCTAAATTATAGCTTATATTTGACTTTCGCTATAGAATATTCGTTAAATACCATATTTGTTTTTAATGAATTTTTTGAAAATTGCAATTGCAAGTTCAGGCCCAACTCTGCTTGTCACTTTCTGTTGAATAGTTTTTGATCGTCTCGTTGAGTGTTATAATAAAATATTGATTACCTTTACAAATTTTACATTGAGTTAAAGGAGAAACATTTAATGGATGAAAGACGAAAAAGTATACAGAAACTACGTTAGGTGAGAAAATAAAAATATTGATAGCTATATACAAATTAAATATATATTGCTAGCCCTATTGGTGATTATTAACAAGATGTCTAAAATGTCATTTTGGAAAAGAAGTTGCAGTGCACCACCGTAAAAAAAAAAGAAAAAAAAAAAAATTCCAAAAATTGAAAATATTTCTGCCCCCGGAAATGTATATATATAGTGATGCAGCCAGATGTCTTTTTTGCATCCACGGATGCGGATGTTTGATTACACATCCCCGGATGCGGATGCGGATGTTTAATATATATATATATATAATAATTATCTATTAATATATATTTATATATATATATATATATAATACTATATATAAATATATATATAACTATAATATATAAATATATATTATATATATATTAATCGATTTTAGCCACAATCTATTAATAATATGTACCATAAGGGTGTGGACGGGGACCACAAAACATCTCCAATGCTCGCACACCACAGCCAACATCATTTCCCTCTACATCCGACCTTAATGAAGAGAAATTTTACAATAGAGTTGTATACTTTTTGCACTCAGTATTTGAAATTCTCAAAATATAGGAAGGTTGTGCTTGAATAAACAATTTTTCTGCTCTTTTTTTTTACATAGAGCCCTGTGTCTCGCTTTTTATTATATCTTAGCCAGCACTTGCTAAAATATTTCTCAACTGTGGAACATCTAAGTTAGAGACAGGCAAGTATTTCTTGCAAGTTTACTCAACGTGGTAAAAAACATTTTTGCTTACTTTCCAACAACTAGGATTCATCGATTTGTATCTATCGTTTTTCTTGGTGATAGTTTTCATCATTTGCACTACACCTTTTGGTAATGCGTGTTTCTTTCATCACTACTGGCTGTAGAAAATTTATACCAGTGAATCTGTTTATTGATTATTCTAGGTAGGGTTGATTCTGTACGATTCTTTTTTGTTTTTCCTTTTAATGGGTGGGCGAATTAATAGACTGTGGGATTGCAGTTTTTCAACTTGCACACAAACTGAAAACTGTTGTCATAAAATTATTGGAATTGCAAAAACTTGCCTTTAATAACGGGATCATAGTAAGTTGCAATAGTAAAGAAGGTCATTAATTTCCAACAGAAAAAAACAAAAAAGGTTTTTTGGACCTCATGGGTTATACCGGAACTAAAAATAAATCTAGATAGAACTTTTTTCAAAAAATGATCTTGTAAAAAAAAAACACAGATCATTTGTTTTTAAGAAAGAATAAAAACAATATGTGTTGGTTTACTGCTTCACTTTCATTAATATAATATTATATTAATATATATATATATATAATATAATAATTATATATATATATATATATATATATTATATCTTATATATATAGCATTAATAATATATATATATATATATTTAATTATAAATATCATATATATATAAGGTCAGCCTCTAGAAGAGCCCTACAATCCATATCTCAAAAACTACAAAAGCTACCGGGATAAAGGAATACAATTGCTTTTGGGAATGCGGTACATATGATTTTAGTGTGCGGAAAATGTTTAAATAGAAAAAAAAAAAAAATATGTTAATAATTAATAGTAATTAATCGAGTAGAAAGCCTATTTTAGAGCCCCTTTTACTTATCGTTACTCCGTTAAAAGAGAGTAGACTTACTAAGTATTTTTTGTTTTATACTAAAGGAAATCCCCAAGGGTATAACACATCCGATGGCAAGAGTCGGTCTCTCGGCCTCCCGGTGAACGAGGGGGGGACTATTTCCCCCCCTCCGGGGAGGGGTCTCCGGAACCCAAATATTGCATAAATTTGGGTGTCGCGGGGTTCCGCCCCCCCCTTCCCTACGGGGGTATGGAAAACGTCCCCCCTGGTGTTCCCCGTCGGCTCGAGCCCCCTAAAATGCCGTGTAATACCTTTATACAAATAATATATATATAGTATTATATATATAAATATATACTATATATATTATAAATATAGATATAATTATAATATAATATACTCCTATATATATATATATATATAACTATGTCCCCTGCCGGCTAGAGCTCCCCCCCAAAAAACCTAATTTTTTGTTTATTCTTTTTTAATTTATTTATTTTTTGCATTTGCCTAACGAGATCATTTACAATGAATACATAAATCTGTTCATTTGTTTGTAGATCACCAGGATATCTATTGTAGTTTTTGAAGATATGAATTGTTTTTTCCCCTTCATTTCCCTTTCTAACACGAGAGATTTCACTATGATTAACGATTTCAACATAAAGTCTCCTAGTTCACCAACACCTTGTTTTTGTTTTCTTTAAAAGGAACCATATCAATTCTCTACTTTTTTGTAACCAATTTGCATGTGTTAAATTTAGGAATGATTTCTAAAATTTGTGGAAAAATTTCACTCATATCAGATATTCCGTTAACTATATATTTATCCACCAACTCAAATTATACACCTATACTATTTTTATTTTTATTATTCTATAACATTCTATGAGCTATTCAATAAGAATAAAATAAATAATAAGAATGTCAAAATCTTATAATCATATGAAGCCCAAATATGTTAAATAAAACAAGTCTTTTTATAATGTTTAATAATGTAAAATATTTTTATAGAAATTATTCACTACTTTCTTATATCCTATTTTATTTGCGTTTCGGTTTAAATTCCTTTAGGACCAAAACTCTTTTCTAAGATCGTTTATTACTATCTTTCTTCTTTTTAAACCGTCAATTTCAAGTTTTCATTGAAGATGGTTCAAAATGCTTACCTTAGCGTTTGAGATTAATGTATTATATCGGATAGCGAGAAGCACTGTAGTGAGGCGCTGAGTTTTTGTGCATCCCCTATCTCAGTTGATATCTCTTCTGTTGAATTTTCAAATTATTATGATACTTCATGCTGCGAGAATCAATTGATTCATCTATTACATAGTTGAGTTTCGATGTTCCATATGTCTCTCATTTAAAGTTTTGCGTTTCAGATTCGCACTTAAGTTTATTTTGAGTTACACAAATTCTATTATCAAATCTCGAAAAATAAAACGAGTCCGAGGCTAACTCCGCAAGTGACAAAGCGCCGGATTGCGATGTACTGCATCACTAATATAATTATATATGTATTATATGTATAATATATATAATAATATATATATATATATATATATATATATACTATATAATATATATAATATATAGTTTATTAATATAATTATATATATATATTATATATATATATTATATATAATCTATATATTTATAATATTAAATATTTAATTATATAGTATTATATATTATATTTTATATATATATAATATATAATATATACCTATCATAATATAATATATATATATAATAATATATATAGTATATTTATATATATATATATATATAATATATTTATATATTAATTATTATATATATATAGATATAAGATATATATATATATTTGTAATAATATATATTTATAGTAATATATATATATATATATATTTATATTATTATGTATAGTATATTTCTGTATATATATATTATATATTATTAAATTTAATTATATAATTTATATATTTATATTATATATATATTTACTATTGTTATATATATTATATAGATATTATTAATATTATATATATATATATAAATATATATATATATACTATATATATATATATCATATATAGATATTTATATATAATATTATTTATATATATATATATTTAATATATAATATTTTGATATTTATATATATGAATATTTATAATTTATTATATATATATTAATAAATATATATATACTATATATATTATTATTATTTAATATATTTATATATATATATATTATATTATAATATTAATATATATATATTATTTATATAAATATCAATAACTCGCCCTTTTTCCTTTCAAACAAAAATGAGAATATGAATAATAAATAAAAAATATTAACAATAAAAGAATAAGCCAAAATATTTATAATAGGTAATTTCTAGACCTTGCCTTAACCGCAATTCCCTCTAGGAGTTCCCGCAGATGCGAGACTAATTATAGGAAGATTGAATATTGCAGGTAAACTATAAGGCGAGCCAAGGATTTCCACTAAAACGGATATTAACTGGAGAGGCACATCTACAACGAAGTGATCCTTAATGTCCAATTTTCACACAATTTCATGTGAGAACAAGGCAACCTCTAGTTAAATTGTATTTTGGAAAAAAAACGCTATTGAAATACCGCTTTTCATCCAACTTCGCTCCATTATTAAAAAGTTCGTTTATCGATCAAACTTCCCTCTTACATATATATATATTATTATATATTATTATATATTATATACTATATATATTATATAATATATATATAGATATATATATATAATATAATACATAATATATATATATATATATATGATATATATATATATATATGGCGATTTATAAGTGGTGCATTGAAAATAATACAAAACTAATAAGAATCTCCTGTCATTTAAATAAAAATTAAAATAAAATTGACCCTTTTTCATTTTAGATGTTTCCTATAAAAACGAAATTGGTATTTCATGAATCGAGCCTTAATCACTTCACACATACCACAAAAAGGTGTGAATTTAAACCCAGAGTAAGGCCAATTTAAAGCGAGTCCAGCTATTAGTACTCCACTCTTATGAGTAAAGCATTTTTGGGGCTTATTTTTTTTTCAGCCAAATTTTGACTTTTTTTCAGAATCGATTATTTTAGTTAATGTTTAACATTTTTCGATGGAATTTGTTGTAGTACTACTACTTGGTGTGCTTTACAAGATTATGAAATCAAATTTAAATTTTAATATAAATTGACTATTTTTTGAATAACAAACAAAAGGTCATAGAACAGAACCCTTTCAATGGCATATTGTCAGAGACCATACGTAACTCTGGGACCAGTGACAAATCAAAAGGACAGTTTTGTATTGCTTTTTTCTTCCATTATAAATATATATACAATGAAACCGAAAATAATTTTTCCCAATATTTCAAGGATGACGTCACGCCGTGCCTCCAAAATAGAGGCTGCTAATTGGCTGTAACGACGATTTCTGTACAGTACCATAACATTGCATTTTGATATGGGAAATTTTAATATATTGTTACTGCGCCTATTTTCTGTAATAAAACAGGCCACAATAATTAAACAAATTCGGACCTACTTAACAACCGTTAAGTTACTTTTTCTGAAATTCAATAAACTCATAATTAACCCTGCAATGATGGAGGAGTAGAAAAATAATCGTAAAGTTTTCTTCTTATAATTATACAATACTTATAAATTCATCTGTGGGCCCTAACTAATAATATACAATCCTACCTAAACTTTAGCAATAATAAACAATGTCACAAATTATCAATGAATAACGATAATAATTCTTCATAGTAGCGGAGGAGACACAACATCAGGTTATAAAGGAGCACGTCATCACTAAATTCACAAGAGGCGACTGTCATCAAATGTGCTTTTAAAAATAGAGTTCAAAACAAAAAACAAAAAACTGTTTACTAAAAGGAAATTGTCACTTTAGGTAATAGTAAGAATAAAAATCACAACAACTTACTTTTTTTAAGGTCCTATCAAATGAGTATCAACCAATTAACACTTATTTACCGGAATATCAAGCAGTTAATTTTTAATAAACCTCGATTCCCAATCGGTTTCTTCGCAATATTGGAGCAAGTTTCAATAAGTCATTCTTCGGAAAGATTCGATAAGATTTTTTGCTCGTTGTAACACAGCACAGTCTGTCCTTGACATCGTTTTCTAACCAATTAATTTTAAGCAACAGTGAACGGGATTCCGGCCTGCGCAACTAGTGCCCTAAAACACATTCAAATTAGTAACTTTTATTTAAAGAAACTTCGTAAATAAATAAAATATAACTAACAATTTCATTACTTACCGATCATATCGGGACTTTTTCCTTTTTTTTCCTTTCTTATCACACCTGTATTACCCATGATTCTTTCCTGTTTCACCTTACTCGAGAAGTCTGTGAAGCAATTCTATATTCGTTCTCTAAGATCTTTAAATTACCATACATTTCTTTAAAATTACTTGTTATCATTCCCCAAAATATGTTGAAGTACATAATTAAATATTTTTTTATAATGTACAATCGCGCTTCCAGATATTCCGAAACCGCACCTCTATTTAATTCAAATAAGAAAGTGCTTGGGGTCCAAAAGTAATTTTTCTTCAAAGGCCCCCGCACTTTATAATATAGTATATAAATAATATATATATATATATAATATATATATATATATATAATATATAATATATATATATAATATAATTATTATAGTATAGAAAATAATTCTTTTTTTTTCTTAGAGGCCCCGCCCACTTTTCATATATATATAGATATATATTATTAGTATACTAATATATACTTATAATATATTATATATATAGTATTAATATATATCATATATATATAATATATATATATATATATATGAACAATTTATATATTAAAATAAAGGGGCAGGATCTAATAATTTTGAGATTTTGAAACCATCCATTTTGCCCCCTAAAAATTGGCATAAAATTCTTAATTTTCACGACTAATTATTATTAATTTAAAATAAAGATCACTCTTTCTTAAAACTTAGAAAGTCATTTTCGGTGTTTTTTTTTTGTTTTGTAGTCTATTGTTTCGGCGTTTAATCGCTTTTATGCTCAAATTTTAGATAACGCGTCTGTTATCGATTCATTTCCTACATTTTTTTTCGAAATTCTTTAAACCTTGAAATAATATCATAGATGGGTATATTTACGTCACAAAAAATGCACGTAGAAGTTTTTTTATTTTTTTGGAAAATTGTGCTCAGCAATTAAAAATCAAAAAGTAGGTTTTGAAAATTTCGACCATCGCTGATCACATTTTCCCAAATCAAAAACTTCCTATGTGCATTTTGTGCGTAATATACCAATACCATCTATGTATATTTCAAGTTTGAAGTCATTTCGGAAAAAAAATTGTAGAAGTTGGTTAAGAGAAAAAATGTTCAAAAAATTAGTTTTGGAAAAAATGAAACGCCGAAACAATGACTACAGACACAGTAAAACGCCCGAAAATGACGTTCTAGAGGGTCAAAAAAAGCTTAGTGTATGTAGTTATAGTGTAAAAATATAAAAACAAAATTTCAATAAGTAAAAGATATGTGTGAGATGTTAGCACGCAGGTTAAGATTATTAGGCTTCACAGCTTGAATAGAAAATAGAACTCACATAAATTTTCGTCAAAATATAGGAAAAGATATATATCTAATTAAATATTTATATATTTTTATATATAATATATAGTATATATATATATAGATATATAATATAATATAATATAATATAATATCTATATATATATATACGAGAGAGAGAGAGAGAAGAGAGATAGATGAGGTTCAGTAATTGTGAAGTGACAAAGAAAGAAACAGTTTGGTTTTTACGAATGAAACTTTATAAATTTTCTCACTCCTCAAAACTTAAGTTTTAAATCAAAAAAAGAAAGTGTAGTTTTCAAATAGTATAGGGTTCTTTGTAATATCCGAGTGATCTCTGATGGCTGCATTCTCTGGTTGAGAGATGGGAGAGTTAGCTTGAAGAGGAGATGCCATGTGCTTGAAGGCTCGCATCTTCACTGTAGGGCTAGTTTGAATACTAATTGACGTTCATAGTGCGCCACATTTATTGTATCAAAACATTGTCAGAGTTTAGCCCATTAGAACTGCTTTCTTTGGTTTTTAGAAAATTGCCAATTGTATTAAAATAGATAACAAGATAAAAGATAATTAAATATTCGAGAAACGTTTGGTTACGGATATTTTCTAAAAGCGAAAGTGAAGAGCAAATTGTACGAAAATGCTGTCATTGTAAAAGACACATCGGTTCAAAGACATTTTGGATGACACGGGTTATCGAAAAAAGAAAAACTAGTTTATAAAAATTGTTAGTAGGAAATAAATAGGTTAAAATTTAAAAACTGTCGTAGAAAGGAGATCTCTTCATAGAAAAACTTCAAGCAGAACAAATATGAAAAGCTCGCTTAAAATTAATAATATACTGTATATATTATATATCTATATATATAAATATATATCTATATATATAGTCTAATAGTATATATATATAGTTATATATTATATATATATATATAATATATTTATTCTCGATGGGCGTAGGCAGGCAGGATTTCATTTAAGGGGGGGCAAAGGTTGAATAAAATATATAAAGTATATAGATATATGTAGTAGTAGTATACTATAGGATTAGTATATATAGTATAGTGGGGGATATATACGTTCTATATAGATATGGTATTATAAGTATATATAGTAGTATATAGTATAGTTATAGGTATATATGGGGCGGTAAGGCTGTGGCAGGATTTCATTTAGGGGGTGGGCAAAGGTTGAGTGATATAATTTAATAGTATAATATACTATATATGATATTATATATTAGGTCTATATAGTATATATATATATGTATATAGTATATATATAATATAATAGATGTCATATAATACTAGTGTACATGGGCGTTAGGCAGGATTTTCATGTTAGGGGGGCGGGCAAAGGTTGACTGATATATATATATGTTAGTATACGGGGGGGGGGGGTGGAGTGGGGGGGGGGTTAACTAATATATAAGAGCATAGAGTGATATATAGTATATAAGTATAGGGGTTAGTAGGGGGGTGAGGTAGTTAGTATAGTATAGGGGTAGGTATATAGTATGGTGAAAGGGGTCGTAAGAGAAGTTACCGGGGGGGGAGGGGGGCGCATAGAATATCTCGTGAAGAACTAAGAAATAGGGGGTACAGGGGCGAGGCGGGAGAAAACTGATAAGCATCGTATGTAATCAGCGTATGAATTTTGTATAGAAAATGACAAAAAAAAAATTGTACTTTTATTTTTTTATTTTTTTTATTTCTCCATAACACTACGAATAGTGACAGGGGAGAAAAACTAATGGAACGATAAGGTTACGGATATCAGCGTATGAAATATGTATTGAGGGAAAAGATTTTTTTTAAAACTGGTAAGAAGAATACCCGGTGCCAGGGGTAAACCCGAGAAGATGCAGAGAGCGGGGTCTCCTTGCGGCCTCCTGGCGGAGCGACGGGGTTAGGGACTATTCCCGCCGCCTCGCGGGGAGGGTCTCCCGGAACCCCGGCTCGTTTGGGTATTGGGGTGGTGCGGTGGGGGGGGGGGGTCTCGCTCCTTCCTATCTACGTTGGGTGATGTTTTTTGAATTACGTCCCCCCCTCTGTCCCAGCCGTCGGCTCGAGCCCCCTAATAGAATTTTATACGCTGATTCCATATATGTTCTTAGTTTTCTTCTACCTATCGTAGTTTGGAGATATAAAAAAAAATACAATTTATATTTTTTTTATTAAAAAAAAAAAAACAATTTGGTAAACTTGCCAGTTTCCATACAAATTTGTATGGAATATTCCATATATTTATCAGTTTTCTTGTACCTATTCCTTAGTTTTCGAGATATCATAGCGGGTAACTTCTTTAGTTTTGGCTATATATAGTATATATATATATATATATTAGATATCTATATATATATATATATATATATATATATATATATATATATATATATATATATATATATATATATATACTATATATACGTATATATAGGTAGCAGCTTGGCGCCGCCAAACGCTACTCGACATACTGGATTCTAGCGGAGAACTAGTTGACTTCAAAAGCAAAGTATTAAAAACGAAAACAAATTGAAACTAGTGAGAAGGTTAAGATGTATGTTTTATTAATACACTAGTATTCAGACAATTACAACCTTCATTATCTATCGATTGAATGTATCTTTTTCAGTTTTTTCTATCTAATACTGAAGCGTTTAAATACGTTCGTCCTGGCAATATATATAAGGTTCAGTTTTTTTATTTTGCACAAGATTTATGGGCGGGCAAGTGCCCCCCTGCACCCCCTGCCTACGCCATATAATATTATATAATATATATATATATTTATATATATATTATATATATATATATATATTATATATATATATATATATATAGTACTATATATATATATTATTGACTGCAACTTTTCGAAAAAATTACTTTCAGCATAATTTAAAGACAAATCTCAGCTAAATTAACACAGCTCCTAAAGATATTTTGTATATGAGGTTCCCTTTTCTGGGGAGAATGAGTTACGGAAATTCGTCGTAAAATTGACGTAGTTTTAAAAGCAAACCTTCCCACAGTTTAATTTAGATTTTATTTTTGAGTGAAAACAAAAATTTGGAAATTTTTTAAAATTTCCAGATAGAACGTTAGGAAAAGTAACTAGAAGGATTGTTGCACTTACAGAATGCGGTGACGCGATTGCTACCGTATATAGGAAAGACATACGAAGCCTTTCCAACGTATTGCTGAGCAGACGGTAATTTCATTTTAGGAACTCTGGAAACATTTATTAATCATCCCTACTATTCAGCTATAAAGCTCAGTGCTCTTCCAGAAGGGCCTACCAATACTATACAAGATACCCAAAAATTTTTGGATATTGTCCTCAAACTGAGGAACCGATCTTCAGTTGTTAGAATCCTTGGTAATAGTTGAGTTCTCTAACCGACCTTTAAAAAGAAAATCAAAATTTTGTTTAAGATCAGTAAAGTGGAATCTGATACAAGTGACACAGAAATTTGTGCAGGTGGGTTCCGACTTGGCCTTGAGCTCGTGGGTTAGCCTGAAGGGCAGTTTTTGTCTGCCTGGAGGGACGGGCATAGCCACTTTGGATTGGTGGAGAGTCGCTCTACAGAAACAAAACAAACAAAACAGAACTCTTATACTGGCATAATATTCGAAATCATTAATTTAATATCTGTAATTTTAATTATCTTAACTTTAATATTATTTTGAATTATTATTAATTTTATTTAATATTTTTTGTTTGAAATTTTAGTCAATTATATCTTTGTAAGGCCTTGAAAATGGGATAGAAGGTATTCTACACCCGCGAAGACTGTCCGCCTAACACAAATTATTTAAAATGTTAAATTATTTTTTGGTAATACGTAATACTCGCTATTATATATAAATATATATATATATCATATATAGTATATATATATATATATTGTATATATATATATAGATATATATATAAATAATATAATATATATAGTTATATATATATATATATATTATATATTATATATATATATATATAGTATTATAGGCCAAAACTACAGTGTTCTAAGCCCCACATTTTGTTAACTCAAGAAATCTGGAAAAGGATACAGTAAAAAAAAATTACATATTGCGTTATGGAATATTTTCTTTGAGTGGTTTTTTAATTTTTTTTTTTTTTTTTTTTTTTTTTTTTTTTTTTTTTTTTTTTTTTTTTTTTTTTTATGGAAAATTTAGAAATATGTTCTTTTTTATATTCCAATTAGGGGGCTCGATCGAGCCGACGGGGACAGAGGGGAGGACGAAGTCCCCCTGTCGTCACCGGGAGGCCGAGAGATCCCGATTCCTGCCATCTTTTGCGTTTAACCCAATGGTATTCCCTTTAGTTAAAAAAAAAAAAACAAAAAATTATTACCCCTTAACAATATGCTATTACTTTTTAACTACAAGAAATAATAAAATTCATCCATATTAAGAGTCGTTTTCGCCAATAAAACTCATTCTAAATTAATGTTTTAATCTCTCTAAAAAGTCTACTAAATCGATTTTCTTTGGAATATTTTTTTTACAAATATTTTGAAATACTAAAAAAATCAAAAATTTTCAAAAGACTTAAATGATAATGTTGAAGACTGTGAAGGAGTATTAGCAATATTTACAATTCTTCGTTTCAGTCTGGTAGGCTGAGCATGTGCCTGGCTCCCTTATTTTAAATGATAAAAATATCTTCTGTTGATTAGAGAAATCTATTACTCATTGTAATATTTCTGAGAATACAAAAAATAAAAATAAAATAAAAATAAGCATTAAAAACCCATCCTTAAACTTTATTCAACAAAATTCCAAAATCGTGCAATTGTTTACTGTAGGTGCTAAGCCGTTAAAAGTTAATTGATGGTCAGCTTTAAAACAAGCTCTGACATAATATATATATCAGTATATATAATATAATATATTATATATATAGTTATATATATATATATATATATATATATATATTTATTATATATAGGGTAAATGGTTACTTTTTACGCGACACGATCTTCGATAAACAATCAGGGGTTTGCCACGATGATCTCTTAAATTTGTTATTGATGCTTTGAGAACAACATGAAATGTATTATTCGAGCATAGTAACTCCATTTAATGTTGTTTAATATATTTTAAAATTAGAAAAAATATTTAATTTTAATTAAATATTTAAATTAATTAACTAATTATACTATAAAGTTTCTTTTTATAAATTTATTAGGTATATTGTTTAGAAATTAAAGTGCTACTTAAATCGTACATACAGCCTACTTTCGAATATTTATTTATTTTATGATGTCTTCTGTTTGTGTTCTGTGAATTTAATGACCAAAAATTGCTTGTGGTGTGAAGTGCATTAATGTTTAATTCTTTATTTTGTTTTATTGTTTTTATTAAATAATAATAGCAATAGTGGAAACAACAGTTTGTGTAGGTTGAAAACGGAAGCTCGGTAATATAGATGTCAGAGAGTGTGCTTTATTTATTTATTTAGTTTATTATTTTTAATATAAATTTCGCACCTTAATATAGTATATATTTTGAAAATTACATTTATTAAAATAATACCAATGTCATATTTCCTCGAATTTACAAACATTTGATCCTATACTTAACTTAGCGGCAGTTGTAAGTTCACAATAACATACGTTATTTTATTTTATTTTTTAATACCTCTTGTAGATTAATATATATATATAAGTATAATATAGTTATATATATATATATTAAATATATATAACTAAATGTATAGATTGAAATATGGATATCATATAGATGATTTACATATTTTATCATATTAGAGATGGTTTTATACGCCGATTTTCAAAATAAAAGAGTTTTAAAATTTTTTGACATTATAGTAAAACAAATAAAATCTGAGCCAACGCCTATTATTTAGCGCAAAACAAACAAATAAGTAGCAAAATGGCAACCCGCAATTTTTTTTCTAGAAGTGTCACGTAAATAGTAACTTAACATATATATATATATATTATATTATATTATAGTATGTATATATATAATATATATAGATATATATATATTATATATTATATATATATATTATACTATTACTATATAAATTATGGTGTAATTCACCTGATCATTACTCCCACAGGCAAATTTTTGAAGGGGAAATGTTAAACAAGAAGAATATATAATTCCTCCGGTCTTAGTTTTTGGAT
>JABUQX010061505.1:0-22523 GCA_015478945.1 Trachelipus rathkii
GAGAGATGAACCTGCATCGCAGTCAGTAAAATTGCCACCCTAAAGCTTCTGGGACAGCGATGGACGCTCACTAATGGCAGACTCGTCAACTGTAAGAAGGGTTCAATCCCCTTGGACCCAGGTGGGGGCCACAAATTACCTACCTCAAACAATCCCCCACGCCAGTACACGTTCATGTTATAACACTTTCTTCTCGCCTCTCCAAAATCTCACATTTACTCTCCTATTCAAACATTCGGCTTACTGCTCAATCCAACTTCTTTCCTTACTCAGCGGTTTTCTCCCAGCCGGTCGTTGCCAACACACTCGCCACTATACATCCGCTTAACCAACCGGATAATCATTCATCAACCTTCCATATGACCAAAACCCTCTCAACCATGCTTTCCATTTATTCTCTACATTTACCCACACCTGTATTTCACACCAACACTCTCTAATACGTTCCAGTCCTCTCTTTATCAATTATATCTCACACCTAGCACACAAAAACACCCTAACATTTCCATTCTGAAGACACAATTCGAACTATTAAGATAAATCATAACTTCTTATACTCCAGACATAAGTACTCACTCCAACACCATAACAAGAGATAAAACATACCCTCAACTAAAGTAAAACTCTAGCACCTGGCAAGAACTTAGTCCCCTTTAACATTCACACGAACACGATTTTAATTGCACCAGCCACTTCCTGCCATTCACAACTTTCTACTAGAATCTGCATCGTCCGTTCTCCTTCATCATCCAACATAATACCTAATATTTTAAACTCAGACACTTGTTCCAGCTGCTCACATCTAACATAACTTCAACACTGAGGATGTTCGTCACTCCACACCATAACTTTAAATCTATCCACGTTTACTTTCAGCCCCTCCTTTTACAGACCACCCTCAAATCTCTAACAATCCTCTCAAACACTCTTCAGATTCGCCACCTAAAACCAAATCATCCGCATATATATATATATAGATATATATATAATATTTATATTATATATATATTATATATATATTAATATATTATATATATATATATATATATTATTATATATTATATTTAAATATATATATATATAGTATATTAACTATATATAATATATATATACTAATATATAATATAATATATATAGTACGGTATGCCTTATAAACTTTGTAAATAAATTTTTAATTTATTTGTTCGTAGCTTATGCCTAGAGAATTATGCGCCCGAGCCAACTTTATAGCATAATGTCAGAGTGAAAATATATATAAAACTCGTCTTTTTGAGATACTACCTTACAGTCAGAATATTGAGTTCAGATGCAAATTAATTGAAGAATCAGGAGAAAATTCAGCTCATTTTAATACTCCTCTCCGAATCCTCCCTGCAAGAGCGATAAACTTCAAGGGAAAGGCTGCGACTTGAATTTCAATCACAAACACAAATCCTCGCACAAAAATAGGCGTGGAAACGCGCCTGGAAAAATGGCTGTGATACCAATTCGCCTACGAGAGGTATCTCAAAAAAGAACGGGTCTTTTAATTACTTTACTTTATTTATAAGGATTACTTTACTTTATTTATAAGGATTATTCGTTGTTTCCAAATATGGATTTCCTAAATTACCATCATCTTATATATGGGTGCTTGCTCTTAAAGTAGCCACCAATCTAGCAAGTAATTAGGCGCCTATATAATTGGTGACCGGAGTTTGAACACCGGCAGAACTTCAATCATCACTCTATAAAAAAAACCGATTGGATGAAAAAAGAAAAACTAAAAAATAAAAATGCTAAAATTCCCAATCAGAACATTGGAGAAAATGACTCAAGCCAACGAACATTATCAATATACACTGGACTCTTCAATATATTTTCATTTAATTTTGGATTATGGTCTTCACTTTTTCACAACTATCACAGTTCGAGGATGTCATCGCTAGACATCAGAAAACTTCCTTTTCGGCAATGGATTTCTTTCATCCATTCAAGTTTGGAATTTGGGCAGAAACTCATATTCTTAGAATTCCACTGAACGAACTTTGATTCATTTCAAATTCTAAACTGGTTTCTGCTGACCTCTCGTCTCCTATTATGTATCGAAGAAATTTTTCAATAAAGGACCTAAATTTCAAGCAACTTCGCCTATACATATGTAACTTCCTTTACGGTAATGGATTTCTTTCATCATTTTTAAGTTTGTGAATTATGGGCAGAAATTCATTTTCGGATTCCACTAACGAACTTTGATTCCTTTCGAATTCTAAATGGTTCTGTGACCGCTTCTTTTAATGTATGAACGAAATTTTTCAAATAAAAGGACCGTCATTTTCAAATTGCAACTTTCGTCTTCTACATATGTCAAGCAATGTTTCTCATAGGTCGTAACTGACAATTGAAAACTTAAGTGGCATGCTGGTCAAATCATGGTTACGTTAGAAAAGTCCTTATATTGGGACCTTTCCTTGGAATTTAAACGTTCGAATCAAGATGTGGGCCGTATTTAACTTGTGAAATAATTCAATTGTTTTATATCAATAATTATTATGTATAAACATTTTTGTATTTATATGCATTTAAATGTTTGTATGTTTGTTTATATCTAACGGATTTAACCAAATATGCTTATGTTTGAATGCCCCTTTTATTTTTTCTGTATACTATAACATGATTGTATTTTTATGTATTTCATATTTGTATTATATGTTTAGATCTTCGAATGTAAACCAGTTTATGCTCGTATTTGACATATTTATTATTTATTTATTTCAAAATGTATCCTCATTTTTGCTTCAAATGTTTGGTATGTCTAACGTTCATGTCCTTTGGAACATAATTAGACATGCTTGCATTTGAAAGTACTTCTATAAATTTATGTATTTTAGTTATTATTTTTTACCTCAATTGATCATGTTTATGATTGGTTTGTATGCATTGTTTCAATGCGCCAACAATATGTATACATTTTGAAATGATAAGTTAATTTTTATATCTTGTATAATTATTAAAACATACTTTTCTCACTCCGTGTTTAGGCAGGAAGTAAGATAACGTAGTTCTCGCATTAGTACGACTTGTGTAAGATAATTGGTGGTGAGTTTTATGTTCGTACTTATGAGGCTCTACGAAGAGTTTTGCACGCGAGCAAAATTTTTAGCAATAATGTCAAAGTGAAAATATATATAAAACTCGGGTCCTATTTGTAGATATACTTCAGTCAGAATATTGAGTCAGAATCAAATTATTTAGACATCAGGAGAAAATCTCACTCAAGATACTCACTCCAGAAATCCTCCCTGCAAGAGCGATAAACTTCAGGAAAGGCTGCGACTCGAATTTCAATCACAAACACAAATCCTCGCACAAAAATATTGTGGAAAACGCGCTGGAAAAGGCTGTGACTACAATTCGCCTACGAAGAGAGAGTATCCTCAAAATGAAGGGTCTTTTTATTCTTTATTTTATTTAATATCTCTTCTTATGTTGAATAAAAATATCATTTTCAAATAATGGATTTCTAATTACCAATCCTCTCCTATATAGGGTGCTTTGCGCATAAAAGAAGCCATCAATTCTACGCAAATCCTACCTATATTATATATAGATATATATATAATATATATATATATATATATATATAATATATATATATATATATATATATATATATATAATATATATAATTATATATATATATATATTATATATATATAATATATATTATATATATATATATATTACGGTTATTATATATATATATATATATTATATAATATATATATCACTACAAATATAAAAATAAGATATTAGATTATATATATTATATAGTAAACATTAAAAACTGTGTGCCCTAAGGAGCAATACTATCCCCTATACTTTTCAACCTATTCACAGCAGATCTTCCACAACCACAAACAGACCACACAAATACAACTTACGCCGATTACATCACCATAGCTACCACACACCAGAATCTAAACACAGCAACCCTCCTAACCCAACAATACATCAACCAAATACAAACTTGGTTAATGGACAATAGAATGTCTGCTTCACCAAACAAGTCCTCTATCACACTAATCACAACAGATCACCAACTCGGAACTACCAATCCCCAAATCTTCATAAATAACAAACATTGCTATCCCACTAAACAAATCACCGTCAAAATATTTAGGAGTGAACACTGGACCACTTGCTTTTCAGCAAACACAATACAGAAAACATCACATCAACAAACTGGAACTAAACATCTCTTAAGAACATACGTAGGCAACTGACATCAAAAATATAACCTTTCATCCTATCACCATATATAAACACTTTATCTGCCAGCACTAAACTACACTTCACCAGTAATGGCAATTCCAGGAATGGCATTAAAAACCCCACCCAAAAAAACAAAACAAAAAAGCCCACCTAATAAAACCCAAAAAAAACCAGCTTCAAGTGTTTTTTTTTTTTTTTTTTTTTTTTTAATTTTAGCTATTATTTTCAACAAGTTGAAAGATATTTTAAAAATTACTATTATTAAAGACAACAATATTGTTTCATTATTTGTGAGCCTAGTTGCGTTTTTTTCACAAAGGTTTTCACTGATATACCTTTTAAATTATTTTGAAATTTAAAATAATCATCAGTTCTTAAAAACGTGTTAAAGAAGTACAAAATGAATGTATCTTTAAATTTTAGTGACTTGAAGGTAAAAGCTAGTTTCCATTATTAAAATTACTAAATAAGCTTTTCAGTAAATAAAAAAGTAAAAATTCTTTCCTCTTTGTTGTAAACAATTTACCTAGACATATATTTTGATTTCCATTATTTTATAAATTAATAGTAGTTAGTATGCAATAAAGTATTAAACTTTTGTAACATTGGAATGAATTAAGTCAGAAAAGGAGACACTAGTGCCAAGTCTGAGTATTCCTTTCTTCTTCAGCCATGGATACGTTCAGAAAAATTTCAGCAGCCCTGTTTTGTAAATAAATCTTTAACCAGACTCATCTCTAATGCAGGCTGACTAAACATAGCAATTGTATCAGAATCTGCAATAGAATGGCGTATATTTTGGTCAGAGCATCACCCTCATCATCTGTAGAAGAAGGTAAAGATATTTTCAACATCAATCTCCTGTAGCTCAGTAAATACAGACACAGGTATTCAACTGGTCGTCTTGCAGATGGGATAATTTGTGTATTGTAAGTGGTTTTTGTTTGTCTTATTGGAACCTTTTACATTGACAAGGCAGAAGTAGCAGTCACTCAAATGATTTGTGGGTTCTCCCACGCCTCCCCCCCCCCCCCAAGTCTTCCAAATGATTGCACAAGCCAAATCTCAGCTAGCATTCTTTCCTTTAGAGTTTAGACCATGATCGCAAAGTTTCACCACACGTTTTGCACACTTTGTGAGGAGCCCAATATTTGTCTTGGTCTCCCAGTCTTACTTTAAAGTAGGCAACATACACCTTCTTGACAAAGGTATTAAAGTTGAGCCTTTGATCTTGCAAAGTGAAGATCCCACAGTTGTTGTAAAAGATATTGGTCATTACGGCATCTCCTTTCGGATGTTGTAGCCATTGTTAGATCACAATCTGCAAATGAAAAATACTACATAAATTGTGATATGTACATAAAATGATTATAATATGTAATAATGCAATACATTATGAAATGTACAGAAAATATTAATAAACACACTATTGTCAAAATAAAATACCATCTTTTATCACTTAAGCAGTCACTGACTCTCAACAACTTGCAATCATCAGTGAAAAAGTTAATTTTAGGTAAAATCCATGAAAATGGGGTTTGCTGATTGCATAGAAATGGGATGTTGGAACAAATCCAAGATCAGATTTGGAATCAGCACCCTCGAATTAGTATAAAACAGCTGGAAAACTCCATGGCAGAAAAAAAAAAAGTTTTTTTTTTTTTTTTTGTAGACCAGTGTGTAATATTGATTTATTTAATATTAAAATCATTCATGCTCCTTATATTTCAATTTAATATTTATGTAATTTTAATATAGAGATTAAGAATAACTCTTCAAAATACTTGATTTAAAAAGTTTTAATATGTGAGAACATGGACAGACATACAAAATTCTAGTACTTTAAATTTAGAGCTCTTAAATTATGATGCAGAAACAATCTTTCTTCAGTTTCTAGCGTAATATTTCCTCACTTAATCAGCAGAAAATTGACGATGACAATTAAGGAAAAACATGCCAATTTTGCTGATGATGATTGATTAATCATCCCATCACTAATATATATATAATATATATATATATATATATATATATATATTATATATATATATATATATATATATTATATATATATATATTTATTATTATATATATATACATCTATAATATATATATATATATATTATATATATACGGTATATATATATATATATATACTCCTGTCAACAGTGGTTTCGCCTGAAGTGTACGGTACCAACCTTCAAAACTCAAATGATTCTCCACGGTACCAACCTTCAAAACTCGAATGATTCTCCAACATGGTCCTGCCATATACAGTATGTGGAAACTCACACACAAAAATCCAAATCTCCCACACACATAATTCAACAAATGTACTTTAATTGAATATTAATGCTATAAAAATAAACAAAGAACTTCACCACACCCTATTTAAATATAATATTCACATAACTTATACAAGAATCAAATCTCAAACAAGACCCTCACCTCTCTCAATTTTCTAACTACACAATCCTAATACAAACAAAGACGAAAACCAACCCAAACATAGGCTCATATCTGAAACAACACCCAATCAAACAAAATACCTCATGAACAACCACTAAATATCCGTTTACCAATCAATAGTAATATAAGTTATTAAAAAAAAACATACAACCTAATAAATTTTTAAATCCTCCCATCCACATCTGAATATTACCCAGAGAAATTATGTCCCAGACCAGTCTCCCTTAACACAATACAATAACTTGACATTAAACAGGGGATTTCAATACACATCATCCCTCATGGCTTAGAACTGACACACATACACAAAGAGGAGACATTTAAACAATTTACATTCACTCAGCATCCATAACAAAAGAAACTAAACTACAAGATCGGTACAGCATAACCAGAACTCCACATTCCCAGATATCACTTTTTGCTCCCCTAAAATTCAAGTTATCATAACAAGACAAACTTTTCTTGCTCTCTCCTCATATCACAACCCAATTCTAATCACAATTGAACATCTTACAAAAAAACAAATTGACAATCTTTCACTGGATCTATAGCCTTTCCCAACAACAGACTTTCCCTCTCTCGACAAAGCAATACAACTTTAATAAAATAATTCTAAAAGCATCCTAAAACAAACATCCCACATGGCTATCACAAAAATTTAACCTACAGTAAACTTCTAACCTGAAATAGACACCCAAATAAAACAAAGAAAAGTCTTAAGACAAAATAGACAACAACACCTAGCCCAAATAAACCAAGTCACAGACATTAACAATAAAATACTTTAATCAACTCAAATAAAAAAAAAGAGAACTGGCAACAATATACCCAAAAATTAAATAAGACAGGTACAACAGGAATATTTTGCATAATAAAAAAATTCCACACATATCACAATCAACCACCCCAAACCAAGAAGCTATACGTAAGCAAAACCATAAAACCTGTAGCCTAAAAAGCCAATGCAATATTATTATGACCCACTATTCAAAAATCAACCATGAACCCACAATCTCCTCCAATAGACAAACAATGACAAAAAATTAAAAACCAATCAGGAAGATCCCCATTCACTCCCCTAGAAGTACTCAACACTATCAAAAACAAAAAACTCACAGCAGTGGGACCTTACCAAATATCCAATACCAATCTCAAACACTTGGGTATCAAAACAATCACAGTAACTCAAATATCTAACGTTGCTTGGCAGACTAACACTCTCCTATCACTCTGGAAACAGGCTCATATAATCTCTACCTATATTAAAGCCAAATAAATCCCCAACAACCCTGCTTCTTATAGACCTATTTCATTATTTTGTACAATATGTAGTTTTTAGAAAAACTACTGAATAAAACATCTCCTTTCATTCCTTTATGAAACTCACAACATGGATTTAGACAAGTGGTTCCCAAACTCTTCCTATTTGAGACACCCTTACTCAGGGGTGATTTTTTTTATTTTTTTTTAAAAATCAAAAAAATCAAAAAATCAATGATTTTTTTTTATTTATTTGTTTTTTTTTTAGACAAATTGCCTTTTTAATTATTATTTTTAACAAAATTAAATAATCCTAATTATTATCTAATTAATAATAAGTTTAGTAAATATAATTATTATTTAGTTTAAGTTATTTAAGTTATATATACCATATATATATAGGCCTATAATATATATATAGATATATATATTTTTTTTTTTTTTTTTTTTATTTTTATTTTTTAATATATATATAATATATATATATATATATATATATATATATATATATATATATATATATATAGTATATATATATATATATATATATATATATTGATAGATTGAAGAAAAAAAAAAAAAAATTACAGTCAATATATCATGAATTGGCAAGTTAAAATAGCCTAAATTAACTCTTTTTGAGACAATAATTTTGCCACACTCAGTTTTAACTAGGTAGCTAACTCAGAATCAAGGTCTAATAAATATTATTGTCAACAAACCATCACGTTAAGTTAATGGGCAACAAAAATGGTGGGTGACTATTAATATTCACTCATATATAATAAAAATGCTACTTACCTTGTTAACTATTAATCTTTTTTCTTCCTGAACTTTTTTATTTTTAATCCAAAAAAATTTTTTTTGTATCTAAAAGAGATTTATTTAGCTTTAGATATTTTACTCATAGAAACATTGTTTCCAAAAAATATAAAAAAATTTATTATATATTTATAAAATTTATAAACATATATATATATATAATAATGTCTGTCAAGCTAGCACAATATTTTTAGCACAATAATTTTTTATAGACAATTTAGAGACAAATGTCATAAAACAAAAAACCAGTGTGCTAGCTTGGTAGACATGTTTAGTAATATATATTGCCTATAGTCTTCCCTTTCCTCTGGATTTGTAAAGTACCCTACGCCATAAAGTATGATTAAATGAAGTTCTGATCAGTTCAAATATTATAAAACCCTATGGGATTATTCACAACTTTGAGAGAGTCATTTTTTGTTCTTTTATATGCCTACTTCATTACTATTTTTATAGAGTCTATGCTATGATTTTTATAAAAATCGGTGATGCCAGGATTCTGCTCTACTAATGGCATTTGTTATGACTATTAACTTTTGAAAATCTTTCAAAGTAAAACTTAATAAATTTATTATACAATATATATAAAGTTTGGAAAATTGTGAGATAGATGCAGAATCCTGCAAAGCAGTTTAGCAATAGCTTCTGTTCATTTGTTTCCTTTCGCTGCTACAACACACTAAAGTAGTTAAGAGAGCTGTTATTTGGAAATGCATTAAGCGCATGATCCGTTATGTGAGGTGCAATTATATATATATATATATATATATAATATATATATAGGCGATATATTATATATATATATATATATATATAATATGACATAATAAGTTGAGGTTGATAAGTTTTGTTCAGTTTAAACTAAACCTCAATTTATATACATTTAAAATATATATTTATATAAATCTAAATTTACACAGTAAATTAAGTTTAGACATAATGCAAAAACCAACGCAGTAAATATTGCAAACACGCTTACATCATCAAACATGGGTAGGAAAGATACACCTCTACTGACATAACAGCATTATCTTGAAAAGAAACTATGTTTTCATGAACATTTCTAAAATTACTAGATAACTTTTCAGTTTCTTTTATTTTTGGATTAGGCCTGCTCACCAATTGTGAAACAAATTTTTTATATCAAAATGCCACGAAAATGTATAAATTTAGTGAATAATCTGGGTTTAGTCAGGGTTTCAAAGTACATGAATCTTATGTAGATATGCCCAATGTTTTGAAATTGCACAAAAGTGTCATAAAGTACGATATCTAGCACCATTTTATATTAAAAAAAATATTTAAAATAAAAAGCGTGAAACTGTGTGAAGAGTTCAAAAAACTCTCTCTCTCTCTTCTCTCCTGTACATCTCTCTTTACCTACCCCTCTCATCTCCTGCTCTCTCATCTATCTCATACTCTTCTCTCTCTCTTCTCTCTCTTCTCTCTCTCTCTCTCTCTCTCTCTTCTCTCTTCTCCTCTCCTCCTCATCTCTCTCTCTCTCTCTCTCTCTCTCTCTCTCCGTCTTCTTTCTCTACTCTCACTATCCCTCTTTTCTCTCTCTCACACTTTCTCTCTCTCTCTCTCTCTCTTGCTCTCTCTCTTCTCTCTCTTTCTCTCTCTCTCTCTTATCCTCTCTCTCTCTCTCTCTCTCTCTCTTGTTCTCCTCTCTCTCTCTCTTCTCTCTCTCTCTCTTCTCTACTCGTCCTCTCTCTCTCTTCTCTCTTCCTCTCTCTCTCTCTTCTCTCTCTCTCATCTCTCTCTCCTCTCTCTCTCTCTCCGTCATCTCTCTCTCTCTCTTCTCCTCTCATCGTCCCTCTCTCTCTCTCTCTGCGTCTCTCTCTCTCTCTCTCTCTCTCGCTCTCTCTCTCTCTCTTCTGCTCTCTCCTCTCTCTCTCTCTCTCTCTCTCTCTGCGATCGCTCTCTCTCTCTCTCTCTCTCTCTCCTCTCTCTCTCTCTCTCTCTCTCTCTCTCCTCTCTCTCTCTCTCTCTCTCTCTCTCTCTCTCTCTCCTCTCTCTCTCTCTCTCTCTCTCTCTTCTCATCTCTCAAAAAAAAATAATAAAAAAAAAATAATAATGAAGCTATACAAACAATAATATTATTGTCTTTAGGAAAGGAAAAATTTATAGCCTCTCAAAGTTTAAAATTTTCCATAGGCTTTCTTATAAAAAAATTTGTGGGCCTCATGCTCGTTTTTAGGGCCATCCCTAGTTCAGGTTATGGATAAGATTTGTTCAGTACACATAGATTTTCTCTGTGCATACCTAACAAAACGTATAACCTGAACTAGAGGGCCTGAAATGAGACCTAACGATGGATCAAAAATGAAAAGTCTATGAGAGTTTAACCACTTTGATGAGACTAAACTTTTTTATCGCTAAAAGAAAGCGCTCGATGTTTTTTCATCTATTCTTCAGATTTGACTATTTTTTTTACTAGGCAATATCTTGTGACTCTATATAAAAATCGGGAGTGTGAGAGTAGTGACCCTTTCTGCCCACAACTATTTCAAAAAAATATTAGTGAACTTCATTGATGGTTTTAGCGGCCATCCTATATCAGGTTGTGATAAGATTTGTAAGTATACATAGATTTTCTCTGTGTATAGCCTAACAAAACATCATAAACCTCGAACTACAGGGCTGAAATAAGACCTAACCTGATGGATACAAAAATGAAAAGTTTCTATGAGGGCTTTAGACTCTTGATGGGCTGTAACTTTTTTCTAAAGGACCGTCACGTTTGTTTTTTATTCATTATATTTTTTCAGGAGTATTATATCTGTTATAAAAATTGGGGGTGAAGCCCCTCTACTACTACTAATATGCAAATCATTCAACACTGAATGTAGTACGTTGAAATTGAAAATATCATGCAAAAAGCTTTGTAATGTAAAAACCAATTATATCTGAATTTAACTTTTTCCGCGACGTATCAACGACATTGGTAGCCTATGAGTCTATTGGTAAACATTGACTGTAGAAGAATTGTACAAAGTAAGATATCGTTTAATTTTATATAACTTCCATTACAATTTTACAACTGAAGCAGATCTTTTAGGCTCTATCACAAATTTATTGCGTGAGTGTTCTTGCCTCTTTACAGATAGTGATGTTCAAAAACTCTTCAAAGATTTCAAGTACACAACCAACGTGACTCGACACGTGCTCATAACAAGACTACACTAGACTTAGTTGGGGATGCCGAAAGTAGGACCACGCAAGAGCGACCGCATTATATTATATCAATATTGATATTATTTTATCCATGATAGTTATCGAATAAAATATCGATTATTATTTTTTCAGCCCATATAGCGATATGATGCAGATTATTTTATCATCAGTATCGAATCCAAGATATTTTTTTTTTTACTTCTGGAAATTATGCATCAGTTTCTAAGTTTTTTTCATAAATATACATATTATAGACAAAATATGTGTATTTTTTCAGGCGCGTTTGGATATGATGGGGACATTATGTCTGACTCAGGAGAATATAGGATAGGAGGGTCAGCATTGAAATTCAAAAAGAACAGATTTTCATTATTTGCTTAGGCATTGGCAATAATATGTTGCAAAGTGTTACAGATATATGTTAATGATGCTCAGTCTTATATATTGTACTAATAAACTATACGTAGTATTTTGATATTTAGGTTAAATCTTAAATTAAATTTTTAAATTAATCTGAATTAGAAATGAGATTTAAGTTTATATGCGAAGATTTTCTACCTTACTCGAAGCTTTATTCCCTATGTAAAATCCCTTCACTCCAAAATGCTAATATCAGGGCCATGATAGTGTGACTTTAAAAAGATTAATATATGATATATATCTTATAAACATATATAAGTATAATTATATATAGTATATTATATAAAGATGAAAAATTAAAGAAATATATATATATAAATATTATAATAAATATATATATATTATATATATATATTATGGTCAGAGCGTCTAAGCTGCCCATCATGTAACTCAAGAACGGCAGCACCTACAGAGGTAAGAATACAATCAGATCATATTATGGAATCAGACAGAAAATTATCTAAGAATGGGATTTTGTGTTTTTCTGCCTGGAAATATTTAAAAAAGAGAACTCACATTTAGGGTGCTCGAGCAATGGGTGGATCGAGGGTGGGTACGAAGTCCCCCCACCGTCGTCCACCGGAGGGCCGAGCAGACCCAGACTCTCCTGCCATCTTCGCGGTTTACCCTATGGTATCCTTTAGGGTTATAAAAAAAAAAAACTGAATAATTTTATACCCTTTCACTTTGGTATATTATTTAACTAAAGGTAATAACCATTAGGGGTAGAACCGCAGAAAGATGGCAGGGAGTCTGGGTCTCTCAGCCTCCCGGGTGGACGAGGGGGGGGACTTCGTCCCCCCTCTGTCCCCCGTCAGCCCGAGCCACTAAGGGAAAAGATTTTTTTTAAATAATTTCTTAACGAATAAATGTCAAAAAAAAAAAAAAAAGATTAAAAACCCATCCTTAGAATTTTCCGTGATTCCAAATATGTAATTTGTTTTACTGTAGTACCTGCCGTTCTCTAGTTACATGCATTGTCACCTATAACCTGACCCTTATATATATATATATATATTATATATATAATAGATATACTACAATCATATTCACTATATAATATATATAATTATATTATAGTCAATACTTGTATATATATTAGATATATATATCTATAGATATATATATAAATATAAATATTTATAATATATATATAATTCTATTAATTTGATATATTATATATATATGATTTAAAATTTTGCCAAATAGGTTATAGATTATTACTTGAACGGCTACACGCTAATAGGGTAATTAGTAAATGTAGTGTATATCAAACGAAAGTACAAATAAAAATAAAACATTCTTTCTACACAATGTAATACCATATATATATATATGTTAAAGTTACTTAACGGCTACACGCTAATAGAGTAAATTAGTAAATGAAATGTAGTTTATACAAACAAAAGATACAAATAAAAATAAACTTTATAGAGAGTGAGTGAAAATAAAAACATTTAAACAGTCAATAAAACTCTTTGAGAGTATCATCTGGTCCGAAACTATTTTCTGTACTCTGTGCTGTCGAGGATACTCATGGTCGATCAAATATTGGAAGATGGGCGGAGCCCACGTGTGTTTCCCTTTAAATCTGCCCTCTTCATCCAAATTTCACAGACATCCACATTACATTCCCCCAAATATTATATTTTCAATCTTTTAAGAAAAATTATGTGGGCAATCAAAGAAATTAATATAACGTTTAGAAAAATAAAATAAAAATATGACATTGTATTGTTTTCAAAATATGTAATTTTTTTCAGCATTACGTTCAAAAACATAGTGTTTAAAGTTATAAACATTAGTATAGGACGTTCTAGGGAGTGAAAGTCAATTATTTTTTCCTAGGGATGACCTGACCTGACCTGACCTTACCTGACTTGACCATAACCTAACTCATTTGACCCCGCATAGAATATGCAAAGGAAAAATAATTTATCATTTCTACCCTGCCGCGTAGAACATACATATTTATGTGATCATAGAGGCTACCTGAGTAAAAAAAATTTGATCCGACTCTCCCACCTCTCACCGTGTAAGCCGTTAAGTAATTTTTGTCATTTATATATAATATATATATATATATATATAATATATATATAGTATATTATATATATATATATATATATAATAATATAATAATATATATATATTATATAATTAGTATAATATATATATATATATATATATAAGATAGTATAGGTATTTATATATATAATATATTATATATATTAACAATGGTTTTTTCCACAGGTTCCTGTTCTGCACCCTTTGGGCTGAGGCCCAATGCCCAAAAGGGCATGAGGCCTTACCCCTCCTCGGAGGAGGTAATGCCGCTTGACACTCCCTTATTGGTGATCCCCTTGCTCGTGGATTCACCACCCCTTCAAGCGTGGTCGCATTCCAAAGCTTGAGATTGTTAATACTTTGTTATGTCTACAGTTCATTTCATCGTTAATGTACGCTGGTATGCGATGTATTATATGTTTTTATAGTTCAGCGAATATTATGTATAGCGTTTATAAAGATGATCTGCATGACCGATAGGTCTATATTTATGCATGATTCGATAGTGAAATTTTGCTGATGTTCTACGTTTAATTCATAAGGTTCAAAATGATGTTTGTTGTGTTGAATATGCATAACACTTGATAAATTGGTATCAAATTCAGTTTCAGATGCTGTATCTTTGATAAGTTGGAGCGACTTTGGGTAAGGAATACATTGTTAGATAATGCTGCTTCTTATCTGACTGGATAATATGATTGAAAAGTTCAGTATAGGTGAGTTTTGCTGTATGATGAGTGAGTAGGTTGAGAACTTATTCATAGGTTCAAATGTTAATGTCTTTATTCGCATATCCTGATGTTAGTATCTATTGTAGGTTTTCACCCCTTGTAAGTGTAGATGTGTTAGGCTATGTTTAATTTCTGTTTAGTTTTGTGAAAATGATTAGCGTATTGACAATGTGAAATTTAAAACTGCGTGTTAAGAAATGATAGTGTTTTCGTGAAGATGATTCCCCTGTTAACTGATGATGAGTGTTAGAATACATTGAGCATAGGTTAAGTTTTTTTGCTGAGTTTAATGTTAAGGTTTGCTGGAGAATTTTGCAAGTGTCTACGCTATTCATATCAAATGATGTTATGTTCAATATGAGTCACACTCTTGCATGAAGGTAGTGTCAATTCATAGTTCAAGAGCCTGCTATCTTTTGATAGCATTGTCACTTGTTTAATGGATTTTGTTAGATCAATATCAGCTTTAGCTGTGTTGAAGATATTTTGGAAAAGAGTAGATACATCTGAGTTGGTATTGTCCTGTTATGTTAGCTAACATTTATCCATTTTGAGATAAGTATAAGGATAATTATCAGATAGATTGACGTATATATTATAACACTAGGTATGTTAGCGATTGTGACATTAGTACAGTATATACTTATCTTAGTAGTGTAGTATATATGTCTAATCTTCGTGATTGATATAGTTAAAAAACTTGTTTACGTTATCATATATTCGTTGGTTTAATTATATAAAGAACTTATTTTATGTTATAGTTTTAACCAAAATATACTCAAATATGACTTGTAAATCAAATAGGGATACAACAAAGATTCGAATAATATCGATGGAAAAGGGTGGGTTGAGGGAGGAGTGAGGGCGCGGGTTGTTTTGATTTACTGATTATTTGGATTGACTGCTTTAAAATCATTAAAAACTATTACACTTTATATGATATTTATCAAAGAAACTTAATTCTTTTGTTATTGCGTTGATTAACTTTGTTAATTTATTATGTTTATGTTTTGGATAAAAAACTTATTGTTATGGACACACAAGATTATTCCGTTGCGGAATTAATCATAGTGAGTAAGGTTAAGATGAATTTATAAAAAATTTATATGCTAGAGATGATGCTTGACGAAGTATTGAATAGGTTACGTTTTTGTATGCTAGTTTAGTTACTTTACTGTTGCTAAGCATGAAACTTTGTTTAATGGTAACAGTTTATTCGTGCGAAGGATGTGTTACGTTATGTCGTTGGCTAAATTATTACTTTCTGGTAGGTCAGTGTGATGCTATGTAAAGCTTTATTAATGAGAAAATTTTTGTTACGCTAGCATGAATTCGTTGGTATTGATAAAGAACTTATTTTTATATGCTTATTTATATCCAAAATGATACTCGAAATGTGACATGAAAACAAGTAGATCAATAGATCGATAGATCATAGGACGTTTGGAGAGGGCGGAGGGAAGTAACTGGTGGTCTTGATTTACTGATTTAATGTTTTAAAATCAGGTAAACTATTACACTTTACTATATTTATTCAAAGAAATTTATTTTTATGTGTGTTATGTTCGGATAAAACTGTTATTTTATGTTATCTGTTTATTAATTCATTCGTTGGCTGAATTATGATGTTAGGTAATAGGTTAAGATGAATTGTTAAATATATTATGTTAATGTAAAAAACTTTGTTACGTTAGCATATATTCCGTGGTCCAGTATCGAGGGTTGTGGAGTCGGTGCTTCAAAAGAGTTGTTTTCAGGACTCCGACTCCTTCCCTCTTCAAAATTACGAACGACGCCAACTCCGACTCCGACCTGTCCTCTGAAAATTACGTTGACTCCACTGCCGGGGCTCCGACTCCCCACCCCTGTTGAAAATTACGACTCCGGACTCCGATCCGACTTCTGTCACCGCTTTGAAAATACCGACTTTGCACTCGACATCGACTTCACCCTCTATCAAAATTACCGACTTGCCGACCTCCTTACCGTGTTGTCAAAAATTGCCGAACCTCCGACCTCCGACTCGATCTCCGACTCCACTCTTTTTCAAAACTACCATTTCCCGACTCCCGGCGACTCCGACTCGCGACTCCACATACCCTGGTCAGTTAGTTGCTAATTAGAGAAGCGTTATGATAATTTTTTGTGTTAAATATTTACCATGTTAATGTAAAATTAACAGTGAGTTATGTAGAGATATTGCTTGACGAAGTATGAAAAGGTTACCTTTTTGTAAGCTATGTTAGTTACTTTACTGTTGATAAGTGTGAAAACTTTGTTAATGTTAACAGTTTATTCTGCGTAAGGTGTGTTAGGTTTGTCGTTGTACATATATACTTAGTTCAGGTGATGCTTGTTAGCTTTATTATTGTGTAAACCTTGTTATTTTATCATATATTTGCTTGTTGCTCAGTGTATAAAGAACTTGATTTATGTTATGTTTTTCCAAAATGATACTGAAATAGTGACATGGAAACTAGTAGATCATAGGATGGTGGGAGGAGGAGCGGAGGGGAGGGGAGGAGGCGCTGGTTACTGATCTACTGATTAAGGTATGTAAAAACAACAATGTTATAGTAAAAATATGACTTGAAACAACAATAGACAATAGATCAATAGATCATGGGATGTTAGGAGGATGCGGGTGAGGGTGGTTGTGATGTGAGGCTGTGAGTGGTTGACTGGTGGCTTGTGAGGGTGTGTTAAAGACAACAAATTTTAGTAAAAAAGTATGGACTGAATTCAATGGGATGGGGCAGGAGGATGCGGGGGGGAGGTGGTGTTGATTAGTGGAGTTTACTGTTTTAGGGTGATAGGTATGTAAAAAAAATAAAATTTAGTTAAAAAAATGATGACTTGAATCAATAGATCAATAGCACAATAGATCATAGGTGGTAGATGGAGGGGTGGTGTGGGTGGTTTAATTTACTGATTTACTTGCTGGTATGGTATAGTAGAGAATAGTAGAGTTTGTAACTTATGCTCGAACACTTAACAACTGAGAATAAAAAAAATTATTAAATCATATAAACTTTCCTTAAAGTTCCGTCAGCGAGATAAAAAAGCATTTGCCTATAGCTTTATAGGGACTACAAAATATATGTGCCTTGAGACATTATGATTCAACTCCAATAGATCGCACGGCATATGGGAGTGGGTGGGGATGAGGCGTGCCATCCTTGCTCGGTGTCTTGATTTACTGATTTACTGCTTTTTAAGCGCGTTGTTAAACATAAGCAATTTTAGTAAATAACTGCGAAAAGTCACAATGAGAAATCAATAGATCAAGTAGACCATGAGAGAGTTGAAAGGCTTAGATGAGGTGGTTTTATTTTAACTGATTTAGTATTTTATGAAGAGTTGTATAAACAAAACAGTTGAGAAATTTTTTTAAGTTATAAACATCAAAAGCTGCATTTAGTGACAATGAATAATTTGAGATTTGTGACTCATCAAATGCTTAGAAAAATAGCTTAGAGAAAAGCTAAAAGAAGATATTATCTGAAAAATAATTTAAATAATACTAAATTTATTAATAAACAAAAATTAAGCATAAAGAATAGAGATTAAAATTGAAACATATAAAAATATAATAGCAAGCATAATATTCAGTTGACGTTTATACACACATATAAGCACAAACTATGATTTTGCGAAATAGAAAGTCAGAGTCTTTATTATGCTAAACGTAGAGTGTTTACTAACTCAGACACGAATGCACTAGCCTCCTCAGGCATGGAGTCTGCTAACCCACTAAGCGGTACCAACTCCTGTCTCCTTCCTCCTTCCTCCATCTTCTTCTGTTTTGCGCTCCGTGTATTTTTCTGTGGACACCCCCATCTGGGTCCCCAGAACACCTTTGCGAACTTCCAACCCTCATATTCGAGTTTTAGGACCCTTATAAATCATATATTCTTGATATGCGCAAATTTCGACTAAAGACTGTAACTATATATACATATATAGGACTCATACTCAGTCTCAAATGGTGCTATGCTCACCAGTATGCAAGTTTGTCAACTCCGTATCTTCTCTGACTCAGATTCCTTCTCCAACTGCCTTCCTTCTCTGACTCCGACTCATTCTCCACGTTCTCTTATGCATTTTGTTCCGTTTTTTCGGGACTCCCCTACCGAGGGTGCCCAGGACACCCATTACAAAATGATAATAACCATATCATATCGAGATAGGTATACGGCCGTTACGAGTAGCATATATAAAAGATACAATATTAGTTCGTATATATACAAATATTACTAACTCGGCACCGCACCGGTTGCTACGAATCCGAATCCGGGTCGAATCAAGCACTCACACGAGGACTCACACGAACTCCGACTCCGACTACGTGTACGTCCCGAATCCTTTTATCTCCAAAATTTCAACCTACTACGCGCTTTAAAATTTTTAGAGGGCGGCGTATACGGATACGCTAACACTACTGTGTTATTGCGTATGATCGACGCACGATAAAAATATATGAATATATCCCTACGCGGAATAGCATTTACGATTCAATAGATCGATACTCCTACAGTATATCGATTTTTCGACTTTCGTGTAGTTATATACACATTTTAAGTGCATGAGCCAGCTCCCTACTACTACCCCCGATTTTTTACTGTAAGAATCATCAGTGAATATATCTCTAAAAATAATAATTATAGAGTGTACATAAAGATCAAGATAAGAGTTCGATCGCTGTACTACTTATATCACGGAAAAAAAGTTAGCCTCTCAAAGTTGTTAAACTTACCACTAGACGTTTTTCAGTTTTTGCAGTCCATATCATAGTATAGGGTATCTCATTTCAGGTCTTCTGTTCAGAGTTATGATAAGTTTTTCTTGGTATAACCACATGAGAAAACTCTTATAGTGTATTATACTAAACATATATTTATCACGACCTGAACTGGATGGCCCTAAAACGAGCACGAGGTCCACTAATTTTTTTTCATAGAAAGCCTATGAGGAAACTTTAAACTTTGAGAGGCTATCTAAATAAACTTTTTTCCTTTATAATAAATTACCTTATTTTTATAGAGTAGATCCTGTGATTGTATAACACAAAAAAAAAAAAAATTTTGATATATAAGAAAAATTCTTCAATGAGAAAATGTTAAAAACTTTTGAGAGGCTAGTAATTTTTTTTTTCTAAAAGAGAGCTACGATTTTCAGTTTTCCTATTCGTCATTATTTACTTTTTAAAAGAGATAATTCGTAGCGCTGATTATGATAAAATGAGAGAAAATACATATACAGAATCATGCGTGTTTGCGAGGAGAACGCGAATAGCTGCAGAAAAATACCGCAAGTATTCATATTCTCATATCACATTTTGTGGATACGAAGTGCAGGGTCTGAAAAACTTGACAAAAGAAAGTAGGTAATGTTGTTACAAGAAAAAATGCATTTCAGCTATATTGTGCTGCCACACTCACCGGTTTTTCTTCTTTTTTTCAAAATACATTATAGCCAAATTATTTCGCTTTGTTGAAACAGTCTGAATAATCCACAGTCAATAGAGTTATAGACCACACAATGCTCGAACATGTAGAAGAAAAACAATTGCGCGACTTGGTTGAAAAGATCGACCACACGCTCAACATCACAACGATACGATTAAAAGAAATTTATGTGAGTATAAAGCAAATATGCTGAAAACTTTATATGTTTTGATCCTTACAGCCACCAGAGAACAGAAATAGCGCTTTCGAATCCTTGGTACCACCGCATGAAGAATATTGGATGATGACTATTCTAATACCATACCTGGATTCTTTCACAGTTTCTTTGGAGAGCAGATTCTCGGAAAAGAATTAACCAGCTTTTTCTCTTTTATTACTTGCATCCGTCGCTGATGCTTGCCCTTGCGTATAAGGAATTTGAAGAGAAAACCAAAGTATATGAAAACTTTTATGAACTGAGAGGACTTCAATGTGAGACTGAACTCAGGTATGTGAATTGGAGGGAGAAGAAGCTCGATCGTGAAGAACTAAAAAAATTATAAATAGTTGAAGGATCAAGAAGCAACGGCATTTTTCCCCAATAATTAAAATGCCTTACTTATATCAATAGGCTCAACATGTTCGACAAGCACATTGAAAAACATTCAGCACTTTGAGAGGAGGTTAAAACATGGACAAGGTCGACGATGACCAAAATCCAGGTTGAATGGACTTTGTCTCCTTGAGTGTTCACAGAAAATTAGTTTTGTAGAAGAAAGCTAAATTGAATTGGCAGTTGTCGAAAAATTTTCTGCAAATCCACGTCTTCTAATGCCATAGGACCGCAACTACTTCAAAAGTTCAAGTACATAAATCGTAAGATAAATGTGAGACTAGATCTGTAATTTTCTTGATATTGGTAACTTTTGTTTTGAAATAATAATCATATCAATAATAACATTACATAAATATATATATAATATATATTATATAGAATACTATTATATATTATATATATATTATATATATATATATATATATATATATATATTATATATATATATATATATAGTATATATATATATAGATATATAGGAGTAGGTGAGTATATATATATATATATGATATTATATATATATATATATATATATAATTAAAATCAATGATTGCTTGAAGAATATAATTGGGTAGGCAGTTATATATATATATATATATTATATATATATATATATATATATATATATATATATATATATATATATATATATATAATATATATGTATATGAAAATATATAAATACCTTTGTGCATGTATCGCGAAAGATTATATCATGCAGTATTTTTTTTTCTTCCATTTCCCGACAAAATAATATTCAAATTCTTCTAAATAATCCTCTTAAGCCAAAATTAGTTACAACACCACGAAGTTAAAAAAATGTAGAGAGCTTCACCAGAGTATTTTTAAAATAAGTTGTTTTAAGAGAGGCTTTTAAAGCGTTTTTTCATATAAAATCTACACTTGCTTCCATTTTACACATTTAATATAATTGGTGTAATTATATAGAGGTAAATATCACTAAGTAATGTAATAAAGAAATTTTTTGTTAAACATTTATACAATTTACAAAATGCAAGGATTTCAAACTAAAAACTGTTGTTGCCATGTTTTTGACACGTAAATGAATACCATAGTGAAAATTAATATATATTCTAATAAATATAACTATATGTTATTAAGTCAAAAAAGATATATAGTAATAATAATAATAAATAATATAGATATATAATTAAATTAGATATAATATATAATATTACATTTGATATAGAAATATATTATTATAATATCCGCTTTTGTATGAGAAGTATATACATATAT